>JAJEJO010001547.1:477013-586009 GCA_020662805.1 Glaucomys volans
CCCTTCCCTCTATGCTATCTATCCTTCCGCCATTCTTGCCCCCCCACCCCGCCCCCTGCATTGTGCATCATCTGGCCGGGAGCCTCTGGGATCATTATTCACCATTCTTGAAAGACAAAATTCTGACGAGAATAAAATTTTGGAGTTTTGAGCTAGATACTTAGTATTCTGTAAATGTGTCAGTAAATTTGTAATGAGTGCCGAGGAGATTGGGTCTAGATTAGCAGGAAAACTGAATTACTTCTGGGAATTTTAGTGAAATATTAAATTTACACTACCACTTATTTTTGTGATTGTTAAGAAGTGGTTGATTGTCTTTATTATTATGAAAACATTTTCCATGCACTGGTATTATGCATGGATGCTAATTATCCCCTTTTGATATTAAATGGATAGCAATCATTTAAGTGTACCCTAAAGTTTTAGAGCTCTCTTTATGTAAATGCTCTTAGCCTTTCTTTGCCTCAGTTTCTTCATTTAGAACAGTAAAGTGTAGAACTATTTGGTGCTTTGGGATCCTGCCAGCTTCTGAATTTTGTGACCCTCTAAATATTCTTTCTGGAGAGGTATGTAACAGATCACATTTTATTAGAACTCTTGATCATTTCTTAAGCTATAAAATTAAGTCTAAGGAATTGTAATTAATGGTCTTAAAAAAAAAAAAAAAAAACCTCTCCTTGTTCTTCTTAGCCAGCTACTTAATTTGAATTTTAACACCTATCTTACATGAACATAAAATTAGACCTTGCTCTGCAATGCACTGTTTCTATTGATATTGATTCAGGTTCCAGGTAACGTTTCCTTGACCTTCAGTCTGCAGGTTTTCTCTTCTACTCAGTCATATTGAAAATGAACTTCACTTTCCTTCTCTTGAGAAAGTTATCTCTGAGTTGATAGAGTCACAAGGACACCTCACATTCCAGTTTCACAAAGTTACTGTAGAGAGCAGAGAATCTCGGAGAGGAAATTGGATGAATAAATCCGTTTCAGGCATTAGACTAAAATCCCCAGCTGAACAATCCCGTAGTAGTTACAGTCGCCAGCATGACATCACCTTTCAACCAGGATCATGGCAGGAGCCACCTAATCTTTCAAGTTTTAAGACAGTTAAGTATGTTTCCAACTTTGCCATAATACATAATTTAATTCAGTTAGGCAATGCAGTAATTTTAACTTCCCTTAAATTTAACGTGACCATGACACTTTTGTCTCTGGACAAGATCCTGAATTACAAGGAGGGATCAAGCTGAGGCACTTTTGGAATGACGGCTCCACCGTAATTCTGTGTGGAGACTTCACACAGAGGAAGTCTGTTTTTCTCTTCTGATTCTTGAGCACAGGGTTTATTGCCTCAAGTTGCTGTTTAGGTAGCATTTTCTTCAATACAATGAAAATATCAGCCTGCTGCTGGAGATGAAAATAGTCTCTTTTGGACTAGAAAGTAATTCTTAAAGCTTATCTGGAAATTCTGTGTGCAGGGGTGGGGGAGGGAGGTCTGTCTCTTTGAATAGGGTCATGTTGTCAATAGCAAAGTCTCCTGTGTGTGAATAAGATTAGCTAATGAAACTGCATCATGGCTTGGGACTACTTTGTGCCATTCTTAAGTTCAGCTACATTTTCCTTCTTGTTTGGGAAACCCCATTAGAGGAGTTACTGCCTGCTTTAGAGATAAGTGAAACCATAATGGTGGAGGAAGAAAAGGCATCGGAACCCAGAAGAATTTTAATTGGTGCTGGTGAGTGAAGGCAAACAAGAAGAAACCATGAAGGTTTCAGGTTGAAACGTTAATGAGCTGAGGATTAAAAAGTAGGCCCTGGGAGTTGGCAGAGGTGGGCTGGGGTGGGAGGAGGTATCACATCTGCTGATGAAGAAACCTTTCTCCATCCTGACACCAAGTGGAATTCATTGCTTTCATAGATTTAAACCTAGCTCAAAGTCTTAAATAATTTTAAATGACCATGTTCTTTTATGAGAAATAGTCCAAATATGTTTCAAAGTTAAAAATGAGCAGAATGTAAGAATGAGATGGTTACCTGAAGGATGAGTAAATGAGTCTATTTGAAGTGTGCACATTCTTTACTAGATTAGGTTTATGACATGGCTGAGGTTATGCTGGTTTTGTCTCTTAAAATTTTTTCTTCCAATAATGTTCAGGAAATGTTCCTGATCCTGACTCAGCTGTTGGCCTTTTGCTTAGAAATACCTTCAAAGAACATTCATGGCCCAAGTTTGCTGCCTTCAAGAATATATAGTACTAATGTCAAGGATGGCTCAAAGAAACCCCTTAGCACTTCTAGAGACACACACACATGACCCGTAGATTGTGCACACATTTTAGAAAGACAGGCAGAAAATTTCTTGGTAATTTTACACAATGGAGCCTTGCTCATTTGACACAGTAAAAGAACATATTCTTCTGTGACAGATCTGTGTTCAAAACTTAGCTTTGATATCCTTTCATTCTGTGACTCTTGAGCAAGTTATTCTACCTCCATGAATATCAGCACCTCAACTCTGAATATTTATTTTTGTTGAGGATTAATGATACACTTTCTCTGTTACAGAAATGCCTAGCATATAAATCCTTCAAATGATAGCTTTTGCGGTGAAGGCTTTGTTACCCAGCATCTATTAACCAGGATTGTAGAAAAACTGTGACTTCCTGCATAGTCATCAAGCACTGATAATTTATGCTTCTCTTGATGACCCTGAAATGCATTCTGAATAATTAGAGAAAGATTAAATTATAATCAGTTTAGTTTCAGTGTTAAGTGTATTTTAATTTATTCTCATTCTTTAAAAATTTGTAATCCTTCTGCATGTGGTAACAATTAACAAAAAATATTTGATTAGCTGAAGCACTACGTTTCCTGACTATCTGACAGATAAAGAGTTTATTGTATATTGTTGGAGTCCAAACTCTGCCCTATGAACACACTAGACATTTGCTGGATGGAGTCATTTCACAATGGCCTCCTATCTATTTTCAGAGCCAATGTGTTGCCTGTTGGAAATTCTAGAATATCCTTGAGCAGTCATCTCAGGGCCCATACAAGGCCCTTTTTGCATATTGCTTTGTTGGCCTATTGCCATGCATTCTGATTTGGTGCAGGTGGTAGCCAAACCTTCTACTGCAGAGGCCATTTCCTCTTTCCCATAGTTTTCTAGAGGTGGGCATCTCAAGCACTGATAGTTTATTTGCAATCAACCCAGCTTGGTGTTTCATCAACCTTTGCTCTTATGCAATCATGTTTTAGACTCATTTTCATTAGACCTTTTATTCCATGTAAACGCCCTGATGAGAATTTCACCACCCACTTGACCACTTTTGTGGTTCTACTTTGAACTTTCTGGATTTTTTCTCCATTGGTCTCCCCACTACACCAATGCCATATGCAGCTTTAAAAGACAGTTTAGCACCTGATGTGTGTTAAAAATAAAGATTCTTCAAAAACTCATCAGTATTATTGTTCTTTGGTGATCTCAATTATTATGGTTCATTTTCAGGCAAGCAGATTGATTTTCCTGGTTCAGCTTATTAGCATAGGACATAACATTTGCCAATTCCCTTTCGTCTCCCTTCCTCTGCCTTTCTTTAAATCTCTGCCCTACATTGAAATCCCTCTTCACAATCTCCCAGTTTTCTCTTCCATAGTGTCCTTCCTATTCCAGCTGACATCCCTGATGCTTACTGAGTAAGGTGAAGAAGAGGCTGATCATTTCCTTTAAAGGGGGAGTGAAGCTAAGGGGCAAAATAGCTGATTAAGAGTTAATTTCACATCCCATGCTCAGACAACTTTTGGCCCTGGTGAGAAGGGCAGGATAGGCCAGGGTGCTTCCATAGATGCCTTTCCTGGTGATACCTAGGTGGCTGCTCAGTGAGGATAGGGAGCCAGGTTGTCTAGCCAGGAAATGACAATTAGCCTTCTGCTCTAAACCTGTGATTTCTGAGACTGAACTCTCTGGGTAGTTGCAGCTTGGTAGTTCAGGTAAGTTGCTTGTTGCTGTTCCTGTGTGTAATGTCTCCCCCAAGTGATTTTTTTCTCATTATATAGATGTATATTAAAAGTTAACAACTCAGTGGTAAGCCGTCACTGTTATTCTAGTGACAGCACACCTATATCTATTTAATGACTGCAAGTATATTTAATATCTCATAAATCATACTTATATTATAGGGCCATTCTGAATCTTCTGGGAACTCTGATTTTGAACTTACGTGTGTTTGAGTGGTCAAGTGCAATGCTTGATTGAGTTGGCTTCTGAAAAAAAATGTGACATTTTCATAAGTCTAATGGGAGATCACCTGGCGGAACAAATGAATTTCTGTTCATGTAAAATGTTAAAATTTAAAGACTATTATGGTTTAGATATTAGGTGTCTCCCAAAAGCTCATGAATGAGACAATGCAAGACGTCTTAGAGGAGAAATGCTTGGGTTCTGAAAGCCTTACCCCAATCAGTGAATTAATCCCCTGATGGGGATTAACTGAGTGGTAACTAAAGGTGGGTTGGGTGTGGCTAGAGGAGGTGGGTCGTTGGGGGCATGACTTTGGGGTATATATTTTGTATCTGGAAAGTGGAGTCCCTCTCTCTGCTTCCTGATCATCATGTGAGCTGCTTCCCTCTGTCATACTTTTCAGCCATGATGTTCTGCCTCAGCTCAAGCCCCAAGGAATGTGGCTGGCTGTTTATGGACTGAGACCTCCGAAACTGAGCCCTCAAATAAACTTTTCCTCCTCTAAAATTGTTATTGTCAGTTTTTTTTAGTCACAGCAGAAAAAAGCTGACTAAAACAAAGACCATTAATGAAATTGAAGTTAAATTATCTCTACTAGCTCTCTGTACCAATACATTATTAGTTGCAGAAATGACTTATTAAATATGCATGTTAAAACTGTTGTTGAAGGATGTTTATGAATCTTTAACTTTTGAAATTCCTAACACTAGGTTCTTTTATAAATAGGTCCAATTACACTCACCATCAGAAAGTAAATGCTTTCTTTTATTTAAGGGAGATTTACCTTTTTACGTAAGTGTTTTTTTGGTGTGTTCCTAATTTTTTTTTTAAATTGTTTTACACAAGTACGGTTAAATCTTTGTTATTCAGAATAATGATAGGGAGGAGAGTTAAGGAATGCCAGTTAAAATTTGGTGAGAGGTTTTAATTTCTGTCAATTACTGTAGATGGGCCATTTTGTTATATTCAGGTTTTGATAGAAAGAAAAACCAGCTAGTAGATCAGGAGCAGGAAGGAAGAAGAGAATATAAGTCCAAAGCACAGGACATGCACAGGACAGAGGAGATTCATTGGTAGTCATACCAGTAGTCTTCATGTTGTGCTCCAGGGTGTCTAGGGTTCCAGAGAGATACCTTTGGGGACTCTGTTAGGTTGCATAGAGGGAAAGGGAGGAGGCAGGGCTCTGCGGCGCCTTCATTTATATTGGTTGTATATATTAGGAATCCATAAATATTTTCATTTAAAAGCAAGACTCCTGTTAAAAATAGAAAAGGTGGAAAACAACCGAATAACAGGCACCTCATTATCAAAGGGGAAGAAACGTAACTCCTTTGGGGAAATGAAGCTTAACTTTCTCTTTCACTTAAAAAAAAGGCATTTTCAAAGATACCAAGAAATATGGGTACTTTAACTGCAGTCAGATTTAACTAGAGTTAATATTTTGCTGCAAATATTTTATATTAAAAAACATTATTGATCCTTTGTTCCTCCCTCTCCTGGGGTAACCCAGATCTTGAAATTGATGTTTATTTCTGTGCTCTAGATACACATTTTGTTTTTACAAAGGTATTTACCCATAAACTGCTTGTATATCATTTCTGTGCTTTACTATTTACATAAATGATGTCACAGTATGTGTATGTGTTTTTGGCATTATTTTCGGCGGGATTTATCCATGTTGGGACTTTTAGCTCTAATTAATCTTTAAGTGGCTCTGTAGTAATCTGATTTGTGAACAAACCACATTTGCCTATTCCTTTGGCTGATGGATATTTGAGGTCTTGCCAGTTTTTTACTTTTACAAATAGTGCTGATTGAATATCTTTGAGTAGTTCATACACTTAAAACTTACTTCTTACACCTATTGCTAGCCCTTGTAGTATCTTTGCACAACTGAAAATAATGCTCTCTTTCCTCAAAGCAGAACATTTTCCAGAAAGTGCTGATAAAGACAATTCAAATCTACAATGACTTTATACTTAGAAGGCACACTAGAGTTATGCAAACAAAAAACAATATAATTATAGAAGTTCTGTATGTAGGAGACACTATAATGTAAAAACCTATAGAATATAAAGAGTTTGGGTGAATTTGTGTGCTCAACAGGTTAGAGACTAAGCTTAATAAAAGGTGTGTGCTTTGTCTTTACTTGAAGATCTTCTAGCTACAGGCAGAGCCTGGGGACATTGTCCCCTTTCAGAGATACTCTCTTGCAAATAGAGAACACAAGAAGAATAAGTAAGGCTACTGAGTTTGGTTTTTTTTTCAGGTCACAGAGAACCAATGGCAGGACCAGGCAATGTTGTGTGTGGGAATAGCCCTTCATTTTCTCCCTTTCCAGAATGCTGCCCTTAGCCTCTTCCATGTAGACCTGGATATAGCTCAGGCTTCCAAGAGAGTATGCTACTTATTGCCTAAAGAGGGCACATAGGCCCTTGCTCTGGGAAGGACATTTGAATTGGGTCTGGCCAAGGTAGCAAGCTGTGATCTCCACAAGACTAGTGCTGCACAACCCCATAAATTGAAACGCAGACATTCAAGTTCCTTTGCTCCTTGTGAGGGGCTTTACCCAGGGCAGGAAGCATCCCCATGGCAGCACGGCTGTGTCTGCCCTATTGTTCATGGAAGTTCAATAGGAGAAGAATTTGGTTCTGATTTGGAAATCCATATTCTTTATTTTGCCAAGTCCTTGTAATTAGATGTTGCAGAAGACAATCTAGTAAAAGATCTCTAGGTACCTACAATTTGTTTCTTCTTGACCTTGTCCCATGCAACATTTTAATCAATAATTTGGGTCTAAAGTTTCGGGGATGCCTTTCAAATTTGCAGATGACAAATCAGGAGACAGCTAAATGTTTGTTGCTGCTTTTACAGTGATTTGTTCATTTTTATCAAGTAGATCTTAGCTTAAACGTCACCTTCTTAAAGAGACTTTCCTAGAGAATCTGCGTGGGGCCTTTCTTTCCTATCAATTTCTATTTGCATCTTTATCTGAAATTATATGCCTTATGTGTTTACTGCTTCCCTGATATACCTCCATGGATTATAAATTCTATGAGAAAAGGGAATCTCATTGCCACATTCATTTCTGGCACCCTAGGACATAGACTATTTCCTGGCATATAAGAGGAATTTAATACATTTTTGGTAATGTAATGAAAGTGGTGAGAATCACTGATGAATATCAAGTGAGGAAGTGACCTGATCAGATTTCTGGTTTAGAAATGAAATTTGGAAGGAGTCAAGACCAGATGCCTGGAAGAATGTGTTGAAAATACCTCATGGAAGCAAATACATATGTTGTAGTCGTTTAAACATTTGCCTAAATGAAGATGTGGTAGCATCACTCTCAGTTTATGTCTGGAACATTATCCTCCATCCTCAGCCTCATTGAGCACCGATGCTAATATTCACATTCTAAATCATACCCAGAAGACAGTCTCTAGGCTGATCTTACATAGGGGAGAAGTCGGCTAGTTCTTGTTAAAATTCTTTCAGAACTATGGGGTAGAAAGACTCATTTTGTGTTGTTTGACAGGGCAGAACTCAGGCCAGTGGGGACTCATTACACCCAGGCAGGTTTCAGTTTAACATAAGACAAAGCTTTCTAACAATTAGAGGGGCTGAGTAAGGGAACGAGTGTCCTCAGGAGATCATTAGGTACCTGTCAATAGACGGCGTGGAAGCAGATGCCAGACGCCCATCTGTCAAAGATGCTGTTGAAAGGATGCTGCCCCGTGGGGGCGGGTCGTTCCACAAGTGTGTGCAAACACCTAATATTTATTGAGGACCCACAGCGCACTTGCTTCTGTGGGGGATACGGAATGCAGAAGGCACAGCTGCTGTCTGGGTGAGATCACCTCCCGACTCGAAATTCTGTGAATCTCAGATTGTTTTAGGTTGAAATTCTCCCAGATTCCACTTCAGAGCAGTCAGGGCTATTGAGGTCTCCCAGCACTGCCAACCTACCAGTAATATTTAACCGTATGTCCAGGAGGAAGAATATGGTGGGGATGTGACTACACAGTTACCTCCTGCTTTTGTCCCCCGATTTAAGCTCTGGCTTGGCTTTTGTGACATGAGAGATTATAGCATACAAAAAAGTGAGTTTCTTTCCTTTGGTTCACTTTTCTTCTGGTCCTGAAAGCTAATATGATTTCTGAGCTGAGGATGATGTGTGTTAGCTTTATTTAGTGAAACCCTGTCAAGGTAAATATTTTTGCATTAGAATTGAATCTCGGTAATTCCCATTGATGACAAAAGCATGAATTATAAAGTAGAGACTTTATGGAATTAGAAGTAAGCATGCTAAATTCTTTAAAGTCAAGCCTGGCCCAATCAATCATAAAGTGTTTGATTTGGAAACTTCCTTCAGTGTAGTAGAGAACATTAATAAATAAATATCAGATGGAACAGTTCAGGAGTAGATCTGGAAGTTACATTATGAACCTGACATGCAGGTCTGATTAATTGGGCCTATGTCAAAGACATGACCTCCGAAGCCACATGGACATGGACACTGTCCGTCACATGCGCCAGTATAGGAGATCCCACTAGTGCTGAGATCCCACTAATGCCTGTAATGCTTCTTGTTACTCCCTGACCCACATGTTGTCACGGTGACCTGAAGGCTGAGCATGCTTCTAGGCTACACGACATAGCATTGGACTGGCTTGACTCTCAGCAGACTACAGCTCCAGATTTCTAATGATTGTTTTCACTATTATATTAACAAATATGCAATAGAGTTGAAGGTTCGTGAAAAACATTCCTTTGTTAAGTAGTCTGAGGATCTACCCATTTTCTCTGTGGGCCACAGTTTGTGTGTGTGTGTGTGTGTGTCTACTTTTCATCTGTGAACCCTGGAATAAATCCAGTTGACAACTATGCTTTTCAAATGTAGCTCAGGCTATTGCTGTTCAGAGGAAGAGATGCAGGACTGAGGGAGGGAGACTTTGATGGAGACCACTTTCCCAAGCCGTTGCTTTGGAGTTTCTAAGGGCAATCAGTCAGCAAGGCCCAGAGTGTCCCTTTAGTATGGCATGCAAGTATTTTAAGAGGCTCTTAGTTGGAAAAGCTATACATTTGGCAAATTAGAAATGTTAATGTGGAAATTTGCATCATCTGACTGGGAGGAACCATTATCCCCTGGATTGCCCCTCTTTAATTTTTAATTTTCTGTTCTACATAAGTAAAGATTTGGAGCACTCCTTCTTAATCTTGGCTATGTGTTCACTTCACCTGGGGAGATTTAAAAACTACTGACACCCGAGTTCCATCTTCAGAGATTTTAATTTATGTCTGAGGTGTTGCCGGGGCATCAGGGATTTTACGAGTTCCTCAGGGGATTCCAATGTGCAGATAGTGCTGAGAATCACTGATCTGAGGGCCTTGATCTTCTAATATGAAAGAGAAATCTAAAAATTTGCATGCTATTATTTGAGGAGGATCGTTTGTGTGGACATGGATTGCTCGTGGATCTGAAAGTTGAAAAAGACTCAATTTCTAAGAGGTACTTCAATCTGCTGTTACTATTTATGTTGAGTAATTGTGAAATGGTAGATAGCCTTCTGAAAATTACTTCAAGAATTCGGTGTGTTTTTTTTTGGTGGTACTGGGATGCTCTACCACTGAGCTATACCCTTTTAAATTCGAGATAGTCTCAATACATTGCTGAGGATGGCCTCAAACTTGCAATCCTTCTGCCTTAGTGCTGGGATGACAGGCATGTGCCAGGACAATTCTCCTCTTTCCCCCTCTCTTTCTCCTCACGGAAGGGCAAAATCATTTAAATATAAGAGAAAAAAAATAACAGGTTCAGAAAATCCAAACTATCTGTAAAACTACATTCTTCCTTTCCCCTTCTGGATTATTTTTCTTTGTCTAATTTAAGGTTTGCTCCCTTTTCCCTGGGCCACTACCACTGTGAAAGAGAAATCTGTGGATGGACTGCTTTGTTTCTTGGCAAGCGATCAAACATCTACGTGGGTGTACTTATAAGAATATTTGTTCTTGAAATACATAAAAATGATTCCTACCTTTTGTTAATGTCAGTACACCATTTGTAGCAGGAATTTCAGGTATTTAATAAATTCAGGAAGAATTTAGGTTATTTTACCTTTAATAATTGGATCTACCTGTGTGTACCATGACTGCCAACTGAGAGCCTAATTTTTACATATGGAGGATTAGATTTTCTGAACCTATTCTTCTTGACTTATTTCCCCTTCATATTTGAATCTTTGTGAGATTTGAGTAGACTTCCAACCATGTCTTCCACTTTCCTAATTTGATTTTCAGCTATGCCCAATTTTTTGATCTCGACCACCATGGTGATTCTTGATTCAGCCATTTATTTTCTCCCTGTTTTTTCCTGATCTCATGACTGCTTATTTTAACATCATGTGGATTATAAATGCTCACATACTTTTGACAAACAAAAAGGAGATTTCTGAGCACATGTTTTTCTTCCCATGAGTCTTTTTCAGAGTGAAGCTGCTTTTGTGACTTGTAGGAGTGGTTCTCTTCTGAGAATCAGGACCTTTTCAGTAGTCCACTTTGTCTCCTTTTGGACTAAGAGGAACCTAGCCTGAGGGCTTCCTGCTGTCGTGACCCTGTCCATGTGGGTGCTCTCTGTTTCCTGTCCACACGGCTTTAGTTTCTTTTCCTCCTTCTCTCTGGTGCCATCTGCCCTTTCTTGAGCACCCAAACCAGAGACCTTACTTGGTCTTCGGCCAATGGACCAAGTCTTTACTGGCTTCCAGTCTGAGTGTAGGTTCCAGTTATTGTATATTTTGAAATGTTCACAGGAACTTTGTTGGAAGGAGAAGTAGAGGCTTGTGCTCACACTCATACCTGGAGCACTTTTTGGACCCAGCTTCCATTTATTTCCTTAGGATGTAATTCCTAAAATAAAATTATTGATTTGAAGGAAACTCACTTGCAAAAGCACTAAGATATGCATTTTCAAGTTGATTTTTTGAAAAAAATTCTTAATATTTGTTAGGATACCTATTTTGTCACTTCTTCTTTGATACTGAGGATTCCCTTTAAAAGGCACATATGTATAACAACAAACCCATGACTAATTATGTAGGCATATATCATGACTCTCTCTCTCTCTCTATATATATATATATATGTATATACATATATTTATGACTATATGTATAGGTAGATATCATATTTGCATGTATGTTTTTATAGTTTTTACTCATATCTAATTAATCACAGAGATGACTAAATATTCTATTCATTTATTAGCTATTTGAATTTCTTCTGTGAGGTGTCTGTTTATGTCCTTTGATCATTCTATCATGGTTGAACTTAGCATGTGCTTTAAGAAAACAGCAGCCATTATAAAAAATGAATGTCATTTCTCCCAGCAGTCCCTAGGAAGTTATTTAAAGGCAATGATGATTCTAATATATGGAACAAAGTCTTCCATTTTATTTATATTTGTAAACATCAAAGCCATTTATTGTAATCTTGGAGGCAGTTTTTACAGACATTTTAAGGCTTAAGGTAAGGTTTTAAGATGTCATCAGATAAATGACATCCTGGGAAGGCATCCAAGAGGATGAAGTGGGGGAGAGTGGCTCTCAGCTCTCTGCTCTGGACTGTGACTCTCTTATTGAAGCTCAATCGAAAAACTGGAATTTAGAGCTTCTCCTTTTCTATTCCTGCTAATCGAACACTTTGGTATCATTTCACTGTGACTCCAGTTGCCTCGAGCATCTGCAAGTCATTTCCCCGCAGCTGCCTACAACTGCAGAGGAGTTTACATCATGTACCACCATTGCGAATTGAGTTTTATGCTGGAGACATGATGATTACTAAACACTAATTAAAACCAAGGTTGTGTGTCTGATTCCTTAAATCAAGGCCAACTTTTACTCTAATCTCACGTACATATCTCAAATAGAAGGTAAACACAAATGCACTGTTCTGTCTTTTCCTGGCTGTCTGTGATTTATGTCCTCTCTGGGTGAAAATATGTTCCTGTGATTTTGCAATGGTGATAAATTGATGGTGTGATATGACAAGCTGGGAGTTGGAGTAATAAAAAACTATGAAAATTAAAGTTTCTATTAAAAAAAAAAGATTCTTTTGTAGCTGCCTCCAAACCTTTATTTGACAATCAGGATATTTCAGTATAAAAGATACAAAAAAGTTTAGTTCCCTGGAAAATAGCAGTTTGCTAAACCTCGTTTTAATTTTCCTGGCCTATTTTATGATGATATCTTTATCTCCTTGATATTCCCTTTCCTTTTCCTCATTTACCTTTCTGTGTTCACTACTATACTTTTACCCCTAATGCTCTTTCAAGTTCCAAATGGGAAAACTATAAGGCTGGAGGCTCAGTTAAGCCTGGCTTGGAATAGCTTTGTATAAATAAGAGAATTGTGTTATATGCTATTCAATCTTAAGAAATAAAAATGATTCTCACTTTAGTGAAAAGAAGCATCACCATGTTTTAAGATTATAGGCTTTTAGAGCTGGAAGGAGCCATGGAAATGACTGAGTCCATCCTTCTTGTTTTATGGATTAAAAGTGATCACGCAATCATTCTGTCAGAGGTAAACTGCTCTGTACCTCATCCATCCTGCCTACCATATTTCCTCAGATTAAGTTTAGCTGAAGTTAGACTAAAGCTTAGTAGTTAAGAGCACAAGTTTGGGGTCAGACAGGTATGGGTTTAAACCAGCCTCTGTCTTTCAGTGGCTAGATGGTGGGCAAGTCAATTCACCCAACCAAACTTCAATTTTCTCACTTGCAAAATAGGGTGGCTCCTACCTACTCCATAAAGTCATTTTGAGGACTGAATTACGTCATATTTGCAGAGTATTTATCTCAATGCCTGGCACAAAACAAATGCCTAAGAAGAGGAAAGCTGTTTTGGCCAACGTGCTTTTTACCTGTCTGTCTCCTGTCTAAGAAGTGAGCTCTCAGAGCCACCATGTTTTTGTGACTGTATACCCAGTGCCTTGGCTTGTTTCTCATTCCATGGTAGCTCCAAGTCTCCAGTTGCTCAAGGAATCAGCTTTGTCTCTTGTTTTTCTTTTGTATTTCTCAAGACAATGAATCTGCAAACACCTAAGTGTATAGCACCTCTGTCTCTTTCTGGATTCATGGACTTCCACTTCTCCATTTATAGCAGCCAGGTTCATCCTCTTAAAACATAAGTCCTATCATAAATGTTCTGCTTGGAGCTCTTCAAAGACTATCCATGTCACACAGAGTAATAGTGAAAACACTAAAATGACGTACATGGTCCTACATGGTCCCATTGTTATTCAGCCTCCTGGGTCTCACCTCCTGTTGATCTCTTTCTCTCACTCCACTCCTGCCGCATGTCTTCCTGCTGTTCTTCTGGAACACTCCAGGCATGCCTTGAGTGAGGATTAGACTCATATTTTTAAAGAAAGGTGTTAGCTCCTCTGCATTTGGTTCTCACATTACAATTTGCTTCTGCAAACCATCCTACTTTAGGTGAGGAGGGGATACCAGTAATGAACTCAGGAGCACTCGATCACTGATCCATATTCCCAGCCATATTTTGTATTTTATTTAGAGATAGGATCTCACTGAGTTGTTTAGCACCTTGCTGTTGCTGAGGCTGGCTTTGAACTCTTGATCTTCCTGCTGCAGCCTCCTGAGCCACTGGGATTACAGGCCCATGACCAGCCCTATTTTCTTAAAGGGGTATTTTGGAACCTGTGTGCCTGCTTTATCTCAGGAGTGGTGGGGGCTTAAAACAAAACTAACCTGTACAACTAGGAAGATTAGTAACAAAAATTTTTTTCATCTTTTTTTTTTTTTAAATTTAAGCAGGGCTGGGAGATTAATCATATACTCACAAGGATAATGGCAGAGGGCTTACACTGAGCTTTCAGGATTGCTGTCCTGATCAGCACTTTCCTCTCTAGATTTTGCTACCTCTCTCTAGCATATTATTCACTCCTATCTTATTGTAGATCGTTGCTGCCTCTAGTGTAATGCACTGTTCTTTTTAATTTCTTTACTCTTCAACTTGCTAGGATTTTAGTTGGCTTATACCAGGTATGCCACATAGAACCCATTCCAGATCCTTCTCTCCACATGCCTCTATGTGGTTTCTTCTGGTCAACTCTGTCTGGATGCATACCAGTTCTCCAAGAGGCAATAACAGAATCATCTCAAGATACTGAAATAAATAACCATTGACTCTCAAGAATTTATCAGTAGCTTACTGTGTGCCAGGTAAAAATGAGAATCCATGTTAATGACTTACTACGTTTTCACTTGATCTATACTGAAATGTCATATGAAGTCTTAGCATTACTAATGTAAGGAAATGGAGGACCCATAAGAGCAACTGTACCTTGGCTAAGATCTAGTTAGAGCATCTCATCTTTAAGATGCAATAAAAATTTGTACATACATTTGTGGAGGGAGAACTGTACACTGGGATTGAATATGTTTTGAAATTTAATTCATTTAAGAATAACTGAAAGCAAAGGAAAACACGTTGTAGAAATTTTTTTGTGTGTGTGGATATGGCAATAATATTGATGATTCTAGAGCACCATTTCAAGGAAGTGAAAAGAGCCTTAGAGTTAAGATAAGAATCCTGGGTTCTGTTTTTGCTAAGAAATATGTGACAAGTCACTTGAGACACTTTGTCATCACCTGTGAAAAGGGGGACTCACTACAGGTCTTTATTCTATCTGATGTGTGTCTTTTGGCTACTTTGAATGAAGTAGCTGTAATATTTCAGCATGCAATGACCTCTTCTGTACTCCTGATTAGCATGGAGGCTGATCCTTGGCAATGAAATTGACCTTGATGGCCTGCACTGCTGTTATAGTTTCAAGGGTATGAACAAAAGGGATGATACCCAAAGTCCAGCCAGACAGGTGGGAAGTGCCCTTTGGAAGACACTGTCATGGCCGGTCAAGGCCATGTTCTACAGCGTTGTTCAGAAAGTAAAGTGTTGTCAGCATTCTGAAAGTACATCATTTCTCATGGAATAGATTCATGTCTAGCAACTTGCAAGGCACTGATATATAAACCAAAATGTCAATTTATTAATTTATGATTTGAAATGCAACTGCCAAGGACATAGGATATTGATGTCCATCAGGTGACATATTCCTGAAAGAAATCGACAAGTGAAGCATAAATAAAGCTTAAACCGTGGCCAGGTAGTCATGGCAGGGCAAGAACTAACAGTGCTGCACCCAGTTCTATCAGAATGGCAATTTCTACCCCGGGCACAAAATATCTTATCAGTTGCTTGGTCCCTGGATGTGCTGGATACACATGGACAAATTGCCTGATTCCTGTTTTCCTGGCTGAACTTCACCTTTCCCTTGCTCTGTCCTGTCTATGGTGTACCCCAACTCACTTCTGCTTTTGGTCAGTCCTGACCTGTACTGGGAGAAATGGGCTGCGAGAGAGGGTTCCAGCAGTTGCCACAATTTTTATGTGGTGAATACTTTTCTAACTCACCCAGTTCTGGGCATGCCTTTTCTTCCCATGTGTCCTGCCCACATCAGGCTGTGGGATTCTCTGTACTGTATATTTTGGCAGTAACAGAAGGAACTCTCTCCAGGATCTGCATTCCCATGGCATGAGCTATTTCCAAGCTTAAATGCTGGGGGAGGGCACAGGGAAATTAGATGGAAGAGGATGAAGGGAAGCCTGAGGGAAGAGGCTACTCCCAAAGTCAGATAATTTGTCTTTGCTTTACCCTTGCTGGGCTAAGCCCTGGAGGATGGATATTTGTATTTAGTAACACTCACAGTAGTCTGGGACTTTTTTTTTTTTTTTTTTGCAGAGCTTGAATATTTTCCCCCCTTAGGGAAAACTGGATTCTCCAGAGTAAAATGAATTATCTATTTGGCTAATTAGCTAGGACATGAATAAAATTCTCAGGAGGATCATCCCATCTGAGGATTGCTCTGATGTATGCTTGGTTTTGCAGAGTCTATCTCTGCTCATTTTGGAGCCTGCCCATCCTGGAGCTCAAGTCTCACAATGGAGGCAAAATTGTCAAGGAGGTGAAACCTCTTCCTCTTTCTTGCCTTCCTCAACATGCTGTGCCTTATAACTTCCGGTGCTTACAGGTGACCTAAGGAATTACATCCTTGTATGGCCAGCTTTACCCATCATGCACTTCAGGATGTGAAGAGTGCCCACCTCCCCAACACCCAGCCAGAACACTGTCCTTGAACATTCTTCTCAGGCACCACAATTGAAAATCAGTGACTATACCAGTCATTTGATAACATATGAAAAACTTCAAATGTACTTTTACTGTTCTTCCTTTTCTAGTGGACACAGGTTAGCTCTTCCCATACTCCATGTTTCCTTTAAGCAATTTTTCTGTCCCCATTTCAGCCACCTAATTGTGGCAAGAATGCTCTGCTCAGCCTCAGAGAAGAGTCCTGATTAGCTCAGATGAATCAGAGAATCTCATTCTTGAGCCACTGATGAGGGCATGTGGGATGAATCTCAGAGACAAAGAGGCAAAGGGAGACATGTGTTGGTGTTTTGACAAAGACAATTTTGCCCTCTTCCAGTAGAGATATTAAAGGACATCCTTGTTTTTTTCCATGGGGTATGAAAAAGTCTGAAACTCTAGCAGTTGTATTCCCCCACAAAGGGAGAGCCTAGAGTTTTGGGGGGACACTGAGAGAATCATGAACTGAAGCAGATATTGTGGAACTCATCATAGACTAATCGAAAAAAACTGGATCCATGGTGTGATATCCCAGCTGAGGGATTGAATCTTACCTTAAGCCAGTGTGTCTCTGAACTTTTGCTTTCCCATGCCTATCAATTTTCTTTAATGTCTAGGCCTAGGTTTCTGGTGGTCTCAAAAGAAAGAGTTCTTGAAGACACACTCTGGTAATTTTAAAAGACTTGACGAAACAGAGCAGAGCCATAACTCAAAAGAGCATATCCTTAATGATGTAATTATATGCCTTGTAACAGACTTCACAGGATCCCTCAGCTCAGGATGTGTGGGCCACACATAGGTAGCCCTGACCACGAGGAATGAATTCAGTGAAGCGCGTCTCCATCAGACCCTATGCAAGTATACACCTGGACTCTATTAATTTCTGACATTGAGAAGGCCATATGCCATATGGCAGCCTTACCTCTGAACCTACCCTAGATTAATATTTATAAAGTATCCATATTGTTTGCAGTTGGGCTCCTAGCAATAGCATAGATTTTGGAGAGAATATTCTAACTCTATAATTCACTCTTATCTAATCTCTCTTAAAAGGGGGTTCCCAAAGGGAACTATATAATGGAGTGAAACAGTGCCTTTCATATGGAATCACCCATGAGTCTATCCATGGATGAATGGATAAAAAATGTACATGTACACCAACTGTTTTCTACATACACAATGGAATACTACTATTCCTTAAAAAAAGGGAAGGAAATGATGCCATCTGAGATAACATGGGTGAATCTGGAGGATATTTTTTTAAGTGAAATAAGTCAGGCACACAGACATGGTGTTACTTATGTGTGTAATTCAAAAAAGGAAGAAGGAATTCTGCCTCTGGTCGTCCTTAAGCTGCAAAATCAACTCTCCCTTGGGTTTCTAACCTCCCACGTATTTTGGAATTCATAATCCGCACAATTATATTAGCTAATTCCTTAAGATAAATGTCTCTTTCTCTTACTCTCCCTCCACACATATGCACTTGTGTGCATGTACAAACACACACACACATTAAAAAAAGCACACACACTGTCCTCCTATTGGTCTGTTTTTGCACCCTGACTGACATGATATGGCAAGGTAGGAAATCAGGGCATAAATTAGACAGTATTTGTGGAGGTTCATCGAGAACAGGGTCAAGTGAGGTGTCTTAGAAAATCACTCTCATATTATTATGTATATATGTATTATTAGGTATGATTTCTTATATACAAAATAAAATATATTATTGTATGTATATTCAATTATAGTTTTTGCTACTTTCATCTTCTGTATAAGATATTTTTAATAATCATATTCTATAAAAAACTGGAATCTCACATGAAAGAAATGACATGGCCAGTTTTTTTGAGTCTGGTATATATAGACTTCTAATTTTTGGAACTACAAAATTTTACAGGCATAAAATATTCTGCAGACTATGCTTGTGGCTGACTGAAAACCACACAGTAGGCTCATAGATTTCATTGTCTGTCACATAAATGGTGTGTTAGTCAGCTTCACAATCATTACTATAATGAAATACCTGAAATAAATAACTTATAAAGAGAAAGACTTATTTTGGCTCATGGGTTTGGAGTTTCCATTCTAAGGCCAGGTGGCTCATATACTCTCGTCCTCTGGCAAGGGCAGCACATCATGGTGAGAAAGTGTGGTGGAGCAAATCACTCATCTCATGAACCAGGAAGAAAAGGGAAAGAGGTTGAGATCCCACAATCCTTGTTGTGGTCCCATCCCCAATGATTTAAGGACATCCACTAGGCTCCACCTCTTGAAGGTCAACAGCAATCCTAGTACTGGCAACCTGGTGACCAAGCCTTTTACACATGGGCCTTTGGGGGACATTCAACATCCAAAGTATAACTGGCTGGGAAGGAAGCCTCAGGGGCCTTTAGAGTAATGAGAGCTGCCAGTCAAGTTTCCTTGGCCCATTGTGTGCTGTATCTGGCTTATTTTATAGCTAATAGATCCCTAAGGTGCATCATTTAGTCTCCCTCTAACCTCCATATTCATAGTAAGTTTATTCTTTAAGAAATTGTGTTTCAAAGCTTCATTGCTTAGTTGTGCTGGGGGGAGAGAGAGAACTCATACTCCACCATGCACCAGAAGTGAGATTTTTGGTTACTTATCCTAACCTCTTAAAAACTGAATCTCCTGACTTTTAGAAAGGGAATGATGGAGAAATAGAATGCAGATCCATGCTTCCCAAGGTCTGGAAGGAGAAGCAATTGGGGAGTTAGTACTTAGTACAGATTTCTTTTGGGGATGACAAGAACATTTGGGAACTAGAAAGAAGTTGTGTTTGCGTAGCATTATAAGTGTGCTAGTCACTTGTCTTTCAAATGGTTAATTTTATGTGGTGTAAATCTCATTTTGGTAGAAAAAAATGGGAATGGCAACACGTCAAGGGATTACCATGAGATGTACAGATGTTCACTTCTTAGCACATAGCCAATAAGCAGAAAGCTTTAGTCTCCTCTTCCTCCTCCTCTTGCCTTATGCTCCTCCAAACATCAGTGTCCTCATTGTCATAGCCGTTATAGAACCAATTCCTTCTCGGATGAAAATGAGAACCCAGTTTCCCTGCTATTGAAGGAGAATACTGGGAGACAAAGCTGGAGGATTGGATTGGGCCTATTATGTTGACCTGGGAGATCTGGAATGGCTATGGTGTAGAGTGAGAAGCCTGTGAAGACACTCCCACTGGAGAGCAAAGGGGATCTGGCTGTGCTTCGAACCAGCTATCTTGGGAGCAACGTGTATGCTAGCCTGAAGGGGCAAAGGATAAAGGAGGGGGACACGGTGAGCAGGTTACTCTCCATGGGGTCCTTAGCTTTCTCTTTCCTATTTCCTCCTCAATCACCTTGGATTTGGCTAGCTACATAGCAAACACTTAATAAATACTTGTGGATTAGTTATTTTACACTTGTTTAATGCCTTCCTTTGAAGTACTTCCAGTTGAGATTACTTCTACAAATCACATAATGCAAGATAAAATACCCTATATATCTGTCAGTTTTCTCTAACACTGTTTTCTAAGTATTATATGTGCTCGGTCCATGGACTGGGCGTTCAGTTGCTGGAAAAAAAGAAATCACCCCATTAGTCATGCCTCTGCAAATTTCACATTTTATATCCCAACTTTGTGGTGGGTGATATTTAAAGCTGTATTTATTTATTTATTTTGCTAGCTATTGTATCTCAGCCACTGTATATTGCTTGTGGACATTTTGTGATCTCAGATCTAAGGAAAATGATGATGTTCCATTTGTTATCACTTTGAGGGAAGCACAAAAAAGACCTTAAAGTGAGAAACGCAGCTTAATTAGCACATTGGTGATTTATATTACCCAGTGTGAATTCTCAGCTGGTACTAAGGGAAGGATCAAAACAAAAGACATCTTTTGGATTTTTTTTTTCACATTTTTTGGTCTTACTCAGAATTCACCACCTTATTTTCATGTCTCTAATCTGTAAACCCTAAAATGCAACATCATTGTCTCAAAGTTATCACATTTCACAGTATCAGGCAAAGGAACGCTGTGCATTGATTAATCTCCGAGGACAAATGTCTTTTGTACCATTTTATGTGCAGGTTTACACCTTGATTTATGTAATGCCAAAGCTCTTAAACATCACAGAGTTTTAGAACTTGAAGGGACTACTGAAATTTTCTAATTTTACTTGTACTATATATTGATGGAAAAATCCTAGTAAAAACCACTTAGAAGACTTTTATAGTGATTTATATTTTATGTAACACACTATTTACATATATTATAAAAATATTTGGACATCTCTGTATTGCACCGGATAATTATTCAGCCTATAAACCATGTATATTAGATACATATCTTTCAATTACAAAGAACTCATCAGAAACTGGTTTAAGAAACAAGGGGATTTATTTATTTGTTTAAGTGACTGAAAGGTCCATGGATAGTTCTTCAAATTGGTAGAACTCATGCTCAATGGGTTCTATTTCTTCTCTCTTTCTTGCCTCTGTGTTTCTGTGGATTTTCTTCAGCTTCTGGGCTCTCTCCTTGCAGTCACTAGAAGATCAGTGTTTTTACATCCTCTAGGTTCAAGACCAGATGAAAGAGCAACTTCTTTTCACTTTTCCAGTTGATTCTTGTCTTAGCTCTGATTACACAACTTGAGTCAGGAGTCCATCTTTGGACCAATCTCTGTGACTTTTGTGTGAAATAGTGATTTGCCAGAAAAAATGTCTGTGTCCATATCTGAGGTCTAGGGAAGGAGGCAATCTCAACTAAACCACCATATGCATTCATTTTGGGTTACATGATGTCCCCAGAAAAACCGAAGTGGTTGGTGGGAGGTAGATGCATGAGAAATAGGCAAAACCAGCAAATGGATACCCATGAGATGGTAAGTGGATTCTAGGATATTGTGTAGCTATAACAAAATGGGATGGATGAGGTTTTAGGAGACTCTCCATCATGGACTGTAGGCCCATAAATTAGAAATGCTGTCTTTATTACAAATCTTTCATGAGGACATAATCTCAGAAAAGCAAAGTAACATGTCCATGGAATCCAGTTAAAATGGCAGAGGCAGGTTAATATCATTAAAATGCTCTTCAAAACGACAGGAATATTTTTTATGTATAGGAATATACATACATACATACATACATACATACATACATTTGAAAATATATATATATATATTTGAAAAATAAATTTTCAGTTTTTGAAGGTGAAATTGTTGCCAAATTTGGAAAATTTGGGAAAGATCCAAGATCAAGTGAATATCATATGTGTATGTGTATCTATAAAAATCTCTGCTGAATTTTTGTGAATTTAATTCTGTAATAGGAGAATATGTATTAGAGCATTTAATCAGAGACTCTCTTAATGACTTTTTTTTACTGTAGAAAATTTTCAGTGGTGCATCTTCACATCTTAAAACATACTCATGGAATATCATATTTACAAAGTCCTCCACGAACTCTCACTAGATTTACATTATTACCACACAAAAGGCAAAATCTTTAGGGTAATGATCTTCTTACAGTCTTTCTCAAAGCCCTCTGGTCAGCTTCCCTTCACTCACAGAGTCATTTTCAGGGTGGGCAAGTTCCTAAAGGGATGTGTTTATGGGAGAGACCTGTTCACATTTGCCCCGTGGAGTCTTCTGGCCCAGGACACTTGGCTCAGTCTTGACCTCTTTCTGCTACCTTCAGCCTACACTGTGGGCAAGCCACATATCCCATGACCCCTTGCTTCAAGGTCTTCTTGCTCATCAGGTGGCTCTTTTGGGAATGCTTAAACCTATCCATCTACTGACATCTGGTCCACCCAGTGGAAGTGCACATATTCTTGCATGATAAGTTTTGGTACTATGTGCTGTCTGCGCCCCACTTCCTGTCTTACCTCTGCCATCCTGCCTCTGCTCTTGATACAGTATCTCTACACTACTGAGACTCTGAGGATCCCATTGTCCAGTCCATCAGACAAGAAATAATCAGTCTCTAACTTTGCAGAAGTGAAGGAGAAGAGTTGGGTTTTCTCTTCCAGAAAAGGGGATGTTTACTGCTCCACAAGCTGTAACAAGGTGACCTCTTTTCTCTTCTGAATCAGACCAGGTCTGTTGGGCTTGATAGGGGTAGTGGTAGTGACCATCATTATGGGTGATGAATTGTGGTCTTGAATGAAGCAAGCTCTGGGAAGAGCCTGACTTTTACTACTCGTAGTTCCTTAGATGGTAAGGTAGTCAGTATCTTTTGGCCCTTACTATAACTGGTGCGGTAACATGATCTCCTCCTGCCTTTGACCTCATCCTGCCCTACAAGCCTTGCCAAGAGTACAGCAAGAAGGCCTAAACACTATTAAGGCGATGAGTTTTATCAAATAGATTTTTTAAGAACATTTTTCTCTCTTTGTCTGCCAAGTTTTCCCATCAAGATCGCACCCATTTGTCTGTCTGTTCCTAAATGTGGAATATTGACGGAAGTCCTTCCCTGATACACTAAACATTTTCTGACTATCACCTGTGTGCCAAGTTCTGTGCTAAGTTCTACAGATCCAAATAGTAATTTAATAGGGACCATCTCTTGGTCTTTCTGTCATGCCTTTTATCAGGGTCATATACCGACTACTGATAATTCTGAAAATAATACTGCAATGTGAGTATTATTCTTCACATGTGGAAATGGAAGCATAAAGATATTTAATAACTTTCTGAAGAGTTTACATCCAACAAGTTTGTGAGTCACAACCTGTGTCTGATGGTGAATTCTACATTTACTTCAACATTTCTTTAAAAATAGGAATAAGGACATAGTTCTTGCCTTCAAAAAATTCACCATCTAGTTGGTTGGTTATTTGCTAACAAATAGCAAATTAGCAAATAACCAACCAACAATAACATAGGCCTGATTGTGACATTGTAATTTTTCTTTGGACTAACAGTGCAATGTATGTCCAAGAAATGATCATTTTTTGAGTTAATTTTTGTGGCGTGGGAAGTTTCCTCGAAACACTTAGATATTCATAATCCTGTTCTGTTCTCTCATGAAACTATTGTGGCCTTTCCTTCCACGCTCCAATGAAGCAGCTCTTGGAAGAGCATCAATGACCTCTAACAGCCCAATAAAATGGAAATATTCCTGACTCCTCTATAATTTTACCTACAGCAGCACTTAACACAGTTACTCACTTTTTTCTTTTTGAAATGATTTCTTCCTTTAGTCTCTGATAGGCAACATTTTGTCACTGTGATCAAAATACCTGATGAGAGCAACGTAGAGGAAAAGAAATTTATTTTGGGCTCAGTTTCAGAGGTTTGGTCCATGGTTGATCAACTCTATTGCTCTGGGCCTGAGTGAAGCAGAACATCATGGCAGAAGGGCATGGAGGAGAAAAGCTGGTCAGCTCATGGCAGCCAGGAAGCAGAGAGTGTAAGGAACAGGGAAAAACTAAAATCCCCAAAGGTACACCCCCAGTGATCTCCATCCTCTAGCTGTTCCCTACCTTTCTACAATTACCAGTAAGTAATTCTTTCAAATTATTATTCCATCAAATGGATCAATCCACTAATTAGGTTATGACTCTCATAATCTAATCACCTTACTTCTCAACATTTCTGCATTGTCTAATATGAGCTTTTCATATCCAAACGGTTATACCTTCTGTTTAGTTATCAATCTTTTCATTCTCCTCCACTGGTAACTTCTTCTCAGCTTCTGTGTGGTATTTTCCTCATCTCTCTGGCTTCTAGCTATCAGAATATACCAGGGCTTAGTCTCTAGAAATGTTCTTTATTCATGATCACTCCCTGGATGGTCTCATCCAATTTCATGGCTTTAGATCACTCCCTATGAGCTGACAATTCCCATTTATATAATGCCACTATAAACTGTTCCCTGACTCCAGACTTGTATGTTCAACTACCTATCTAACATCTCCACTTGGATTCTTAATAGATATCTTAAATTTTAACATGTTCCTAAAGAACATGTTTTCTTGCAGTTTTCTTTGCTCCAGTAAGTGATGATTCTAGTTACTCTGGCTAAGAACCATGGAATTATTATTGGCTCTTCAATTTCTATTATATTTCATGTTGATTACCCCCAAGTACATCCAGAATCTTCATGATCTCCATTGCTGTTACACCTAAATCCATTTCACCACCATCTCATTTGGCTGGTGATAATGACCTCTGAAGTCATCTGCCTGCCTTACCCTTGCTTCCTAGCAGTGCATTTTTCACGTTAGTTAAGTCAGATCCTGTTATTTCTCTTCTCAAAACACTGTCATGGCTTTCTCTCTCACTCAGAATAAGATCCAAGCCTTTGCTGTGCTTTCCAGGACCTTTGTCTGATCTAGTCCTCACTGACTGCCTCCTTCTCTACCACTCTTTTCTTATTTAAAACTAGCCTGACTTTCCTCTGCATGTCAAAAATGCTTTCACCTCAGAGTCTTTGCAACATGCTCTTCCCTCTGCCTGGAATGCATTTTCTTTATCTTCTTATTGCTTCCTTTGTTGTGTGTCTCTCAACTGGCTTGGTCAGTGAAGATTTCCTCAACCATTAGCTGTATAAACTAGCACCTTCTGACTATTTCCACTATTACTCTGATTTCATTATGTTGTCTATCGCCACCTGATATATACACATCTGTACCTGTTTAGTGACAGTTCCCTCCTGGAGACTCTCTGCTTGGTCCACTGCAGTTGGTGAAGTGCCTAACACTTGGTAGTTCTTGGTAAATATCTGTTGACTTAGTGAATGAACAAATCAAGGACATATGTGGTACAATTGAAATAAAACAAAGAGGATTACTTCAGAGTATCTGTTGACTAGTTTTAACTGGATATAAATTTCAAATCCCCAGCAGGGGGGACACAATAGTTTTGAATGTTTCCATCTTTGTAAGGAATAACCAGGGAGCTGCTAAAATGCTAAGAAGCCCTGTGGGCACTGGGCTCTGGATGTCCATTTCTTCCTTGTGGCGGGGGGTACGTTGGTTTCCATATTTTCACTCCCACACTCTTCCATGATGGAAGCCACAGGCCGGGGTAAGGTAACCAGTAAGTTCTCCCTCTGCCCCCCGCATGTCTTTTTCTTCCACTCCACTCTGTGTGCACGTTGCCATGGGCATTGTTCCTTTTCCTCATCTGTATTGTTCACCTGCTCACAGCTTACAGATGAGCCGATTGTGGTGCCTGATTTGGAAGACTGATCTTGACTGTGCCTCTCAAATGTGAGCTAATGGTGGCTATAGAGGCTGCTAATTTGGGAATATGATTCAGGTAGTGTGAATGAGGCACTTATTGTTCAGACGCGGGCTCTGTTTGAGGCTATCCGTTTTCATCTATAGGGCTATGTGGAGTTTAGGGCTCCAAGAGCCATTAAAAATGGCTTCTCTTCCTTTAGTCAGGGAGATTTGCTGAGGCAATTGCACAATTAGTCTCTGAGGCTGTTGACAGGAAACAAGGGGACAGGGCTTTTTCTATAAACATTTCTCATCATAATTTTCAGACTCTCATTCTTGGCATAGGATTTTAGTCTCACTTTTGCCTAAAATCAATACAGTTAAATTTGTCTGAGTCTAGTAAGATTATTTGTTTTTATCCCCCTCTTTTAATTCACATAGGGTGGGAGGAAAAGGGTTTTATGGCTAGGTTGACAGAATGTCTGGATTGAGTACATTCCCAGAAAAGCAAAGCAAAGAAAGAAAAGAGAGAGAGAACAAAAGCCCTTACTTGGAAGAAGAAAGTTTATTTAGAACTGGAATGAACCTGTCTTTGAACATGATAAATACCATACTTTTCAAAGGTTTGTTATGGAATTGATTTCTTTCCATATGTTTCTGGTGGTTTAATTTGATTGGCATAGCAAAATATTGCTGTTTGATGTGGGAGAAATAATTTTTAATGCACAGGACTATAGGTGTAAATTTTATTTGTGTTAATAATGTTGAATAAACTGCATTTAGGTATTGGGTTTATTCTTGGCTACTGTGCTGGTACATAATTCGATTGTCCAGTTTTCAGACATGGATTTAAATCTTTCCACAACTGGGAATTACCCAGTCATATTGTATTTGCTTCTGTTTGTAGAATCAGGAAAATGAACCAACTAAAAAAAAGATGCTATTTCAAAGTTTCCTTATGTTTCTTTAAAATACAAAAATATTTCCATAGAAACTTGATAATAAGGAATAATTGAACTCTTTCTCTAAGTTGACTGGAGTTTCAGGTCTGAAGGTACATGGTTCTGGCTTCCTTATTCTACTAAACCAAAGATGTAACACTTTTTCTATTTTGCCTTTATATAAATGAACCTGTCCAAATCAACCTGTGTTTATTATTTTAAAAGAGGTTAAGTAACAATAACTTTATAATGTTATTATTTTTGATATTGACCTTGACAACTATAATTTTCAATCAATAATAATCTAGCATGTAGCCCTTAAGGTGGTTATGGGATAGCCTTGTTTCAATAATGTTAAATGAATAGTGTTCATGTGCATGAAGGTTTGCCTGGTATCAGTGACAATTACAGTTAATTCAGGCAGAACTTCAATTTATTTTGGGGGGTGTATTCTGCTTCTTAGACTAACTGTTGTCCAACCCAATGGAGTTAAGATCACAAAGATTAAAGTATTCAGATACTTTGTTATGGAGTATTCATAACTTTGTTATGAAGTGCCCATAAAATAATCTACTTCTGGCTCATGAGAAGTATCTTTTTTTGTCTTGGCTTAATTCAATTCTTTTTTGTTCTATGGGTCTGTTATGGTTTGAATGTATCTATCTCCCCACCCCCAATTCATGTAATGGAATTTATGACCAAGTGTGGTCAGGTTAAGAAGAGGGAAGGAAGCGGAAGGGTCCTCACCAGGCACCAAATGCCAACAGCTTGCTCTTGGGTTTCCCAGCCTCCAGAGCTTAAGATCCCCTCTCAAAGGAGGAAATACTCACGGGCAGGACAGATGACTGGTCAATACTAAGTCCAGCTGATTTTCTTCAGGAATGACGGACATTTACTCAAGTACATTTATCATCGAACAAGTATCTATTGAATGGCTGATACTGGGGGCATAAAGTTACTTGGAACCTGTTTTTAAGGAGAATAAAATAAAACTGATGAGGTAATTACACCTGATAATTATCTAATGCTCAGATGAAAAGTTGCTTAGCTACAGAGTAATAAAAACTAATAATAAAATAAAAATTAAGGCCATTTGAGGGGAAGGGGTTGACACCACAGACAACCTGAGTGAATTTGTTTATTCAGATCTGAGTAATAAAACCTGAGCAAATTTATTTTCCCTCCACCTACCTTTTAATATCATATTCCTTGGATTAAGGTGGGTTGTTGCACATAAATAAGTAGGACAGTAAAGAAACTACATGTCAGGTGAGGATGAATTGCTACCTCGTTTGAGACTCCTAAATCCCAGGAGTAGTTCTATTATCCCCAATCCACAGATGAGGAAACCGAGGCCTAAATAGCTTGCTAAGTCTGTGAACTGCTAAGTACCATGGCTGGGATTTGAGCTCAGGCAGCTTGGCTTAGAGTTTGTGGTCTGCTTTCCTCCCCTGCCTGGCTTTTCCCTTATTCCTGGCCCTGCGATGTTCCGGAAGGGAACTGTGGCTTCAGAGAGCTAGTTCCTCACTGCAAGTTTATTTCGCAGGGCTCCAATTAGTACAGCAAATGAGCTCATTTACTAACGGGCTCTGAGTAATTGGCTGATGGGTTTGGGGTGAAGAGTGTCCTCGGGAGGGCTGTTTCCACAGCTTGACGCATTGGGCAGTCAAACCTGCGGTTGCTTATCCGCTCCAGGACTGCACGGCCCAGCAGGCTAGTGCTGCACGAAAATGGTGCCCAATTTAAAAACTCGAAGCAGATGAACAGTCCTGGCTCTGTCTTTCAGAATGCCACACGAGGAACCCAGCACAGTGGTTCTGCCTGAGCTCTGTGTCAGCATGAAAGCGGGGGCCACCTGGGGAGAAAGAGTTCTCACCTTTCACTTAGGGCTTTAAACAAGGGGACCTTGTCAGGCTTTCCCTCAGTCCACAGCCTCTGAGAGAAGTGGGGCCTGGGAGGAACACACCAATGGGGCAAGTCACAGAGGCGTACTGTGGTGCCTCTTCACTGGATCCTAGATCCTCCCCATGAAGGATGGTGCAACATGAAGTTATTTGTCCCAACTGACTCAGCTTGTGGCCAGCACCTCTCTGTACCTCTCTGTGAAACTACTAAATGGGGCTAGCGATGATACCTACCTCATGGGGCTGTTCTGAGTGTTAAATGAGTTAAGAAAAATAAGGTTTGCAATAATAATAAATGCCAGTGAGCATGTGGGAAAAAAGAAATATTTATACTTGGAGGGACTGAAGTTGGTGTGACCGCTATGGAAATCAGCAGTGGAGATTCTTCAAAACTAGGCATGGAGCCACCATATGACCCAGCTGTACCACTCCTTGGTATTTATCCTAAAGAATTAAAGTCAGCATGCTATGGTGATCCAGGCATGCCCATGTTTATGGTAAGAAACTCATGAGAACCAAGTTATGGAACCAGCCTAGTCCTCCCTCGCCAGTGAATGAATGGATAAAGAAAATGTGGCAAATATATGCAATAGAGTATTGTAAAGCCAAGAAGAAAAACAAAATTATGTCATTTGCTGCTAAATAGATGGAACTGGAAAACATCATGTTAAGTAAAATAAACCCGACTCTGAAAGTCAAGGTCATCTGTTTTCTCTCATATGTGGAAGCTAAAGAGAAGAAAGGAAGAAAAAAGGGATTTTCAGAATTGTGACCAGTAGAGTAGAAGATGGGAATCAGGGGGAATGAGGAGGGATTGAAAGTGGAGAGAGCACTGGGCAATGAAACAGATCAATTGCTATGTGTATTTGTAAATATAAAAAAACCTCACATTCTTGTATAATTATAAAGCACTAATAAAAAATAAAATTAAAAAAGGTTTGTAGAGGGGTATACAGGTTATAGTAGCCACTCAACACTTGGCAGCCATCATCACTATTATTTTTCCATGATTATTATTTATATCAGATCATGAAGTGGAAAAAAAAAACAGAATTTGGAAAGAATTAAAGTTCTGATTCTTCCTTTCATGTCTTTTGGGAGCCCGAATAAGTCACTTACTCTTTTGACTCAGTGTTCTCGTCCCAGATGAGGAACGCCAACCTCATAGGGTTGCTTAAAGGAATAACAAAATAATTAATGTCAGTATC
The DNA here is from genome assembly GCA_020662805.1 of Glaucomys volans. Classification (NCBI taxonomy): domain Eukaryota; kingdom Metazoa; phylum Chordata; class Mammalia; order Rodentia; family Sciuridae; genus Glaucomys; species Glaucomys volans. Next base: position 506,711 of record JAJEJO010001547.1, read on the forward strand.
ATCGGTCAACTATAAATCCTCGTGTTTATTATCATCATTGATTCTCCAAACCTGGTCTTTCCACTGAATTCTCTTTCTTTTCAGTGCAATTGGCATAGCACTAAGATGCGATTTCACCTTAAGCTCTTCTTCCCAACTAGTTGCTCTGTAAGATTGGATGATGTTGCCAGTTTCTGGCCCTCTTCCTATCTCGTTGCAACTTCCCTAATACAAGGCATCAGCAACCTCCTACCTGAGCACCTCACTTCCAGTCTCCAGTCTCCTGGCAGAAGCATTGTACAAACCCAAACTCCTCTGTCCCCTACTTAAACTCCCTAGTGGCTTCTCACTGCCTTCAGCATAAAATTTCAATTTCTTAGCATGGCAAACAAGGCCTTCCATGATTTGGTTTTTCACATATCCCTAAGGGACACTCTCACCCTTCTGCTTTTACCAATGCCTTGTGTCACAACAAATTAGACATGGCTCCCAGGATGTGTCTGTGATGGTAAATTTTGTGTGTCAACGGAGATATGTGGCTAAACATTCTGGGTGTATCTGTGAGGGTATTTCTGGATGAGATTAATATTTGAATCATAGCTTGAGTAAGCAGATTCCCTGCCCAGTGTGGGTGGGCCTCATCCAGTCTGTTGAAGGCATAAATGGAAAGACAAGTTGAGTAAAGGAGAATTCGCTCTCTCCCTGTCTTTGAGCAGGGACATTCATCCTTCTTCTCCTGCCTTCAGACTTGGACTGGACCTATACCATTTGCTACCCTGAGTCTCCAGCTTGCTGATCACAGATCTTGGAATTCTCCACTCTCTAAAATCACAAGCCACTTCCTTAAGATCTATCCCCCCTGGAAAATACATGGATAGGTCTCCCATTGATTTTGTTCTCTTGAGAATCCTCACTGTTGCAGTGTCCCTGTCTTTCTCTGGTGCTTTCTGGTCTTACCCTTTTCATTGTTTTCTCCCTTCCCTTCTAGATTCCAGCATCACCTACGGCACAGCAGCCTTTGGCATCCCTTCTCCCTGACACCCTCACTGATCTTTGTGAGGCACCCAGCATTTTCTCGGATCACACTGTATCGTAGCTGCTCACTTATGTATCTGTCCCTTCTTGGATGTGTTAGTCAGTTTTCATTGCAGTAACCAAAATCCCTGGTGTGAACAACTTAAAGGAGGAAAGGAGGAAAGATTTCTTGTGGCTCAGGGTTTCAGAGGATTCATTCGTGGTCGGCTGACTCCATTCCTTTGGGTCTGAGGTGAGGCAGAACATGGTGGTGCAAGGGTGTAGTCAAGGAAAGCTGTTCACCTAATGGCAGCCTGGAAGGAGAGTGGGGAGTAGGGAAAGAAAGGACAGGGATGAATATAGTCCTCAATGACATGCCCCCAGTGAACCGTTTCCTTCAGTCATGACCTACCTGCCTACAATTACTTCCCAGTAGTTCAAAATATTACTCCATAAATAGATTAATCCACCGATAATCCAATTATTTCTTAAAAGCACTACCTCTAAACCTTGCTGCTTTGGGGACCGTGCTTTCAATACTTAAGTTTTTTAGGGGACAGTCCAGATCCAAACCACAATAATGGAGGAACCCTTGAAGATTGGTGTCTCACTCTATTTGTTTCTACACTCCCAGTGGTTTAGAAGAAAAGCAATGCATATATTTTTTTAAATATTTCTTTTAGTTGTAGATGGACACAGTATCTTTATTTATTTACCTTTATGTGGTGCTGAAGGTCAAACCCAGTGCCTCACATGGGTGAGGCAAGCACTCCATCACTGAGCCCCAGCCCCAGCCCAATGCATATTGTTTTAATGAAAGAATAAATATTATACTTAACACCCATAAGATCAGATAGTTGTCCTCTGAGAATTATCTATAAATTGACAATCCATTCCACTCTGTAAGAGGAGACTATACTTGAGATTTGTCAGCAAATGGTCTTGAGCAAAATGACATAGCCTCCTTGTGTTTCAGTTTTCTCATCTTTTAAAGTGGGAGCAATAATAGAACCTACCTTACAGGATTGTTGGAAAGAGCAAGTGAATTTTGCATATAAAACCTTCCAAATAGTATTTGGCATCCTGTGAACACGCAGTAATGTGATTTTCTACTGTTTAATTAGCTCCAAAATGGAGTCAATTTCACCCTATTCTTCATTCAGGAAAGTTGCTCTTGGCGGGTATCTGTGAAATGGAGGGAGAGGCGGTCTGTGGGTTTCCTTGATGTCAGGGAATTAGTGCATAAGAGAGTAGATGTATTAAAATCCAAACAAAACCAATATGTATATGGCAAAACAATGGAGATTGAGGACTTATGGAGTCCTGGCATGAGCCAGAGAAAACCAAAACTCTGGTGATTTCATTTCCTTTTTGTCTGATGGTTTTCTCTGCACTGCAGTTCACAATGAAATACAAGGTTGTCAATGCCCGCGCACATTCTCTAATCTTTCTTTTTTCTGTGGATACCTCTTAGGAACATCTTGTCCTTTTAATACACAAGCCAATAAAGAAAAACTGATATATGAAAAACCATAAGGTCAAAAAAAAATTGACAGTGCTTGGACATACCACTGCCAGTCACATATTTGGTGCAGGGCATCTGCTACAGCCACCTACAGTGCTGCGATCAAGAGTCTTTGAAAAAACAAGAAAAATGGAAAGAATGATGTCAATTCTACCTCCTAAGCAGGGCTGTGAACTCTCATAGGAATTAATCAGGGAATAGGAAAGATGGGGTCTGGGAAAGCATGTGGACTGTGGAGGCAGATGGTTGGATTTCAATCCCTTTTCTGTCACCTGTTTTCTTAATCACCTTGAACACATTTACTTTCTTGGAACTTCATTTTCTGTGTCTATCTAAGGGACAAAACAGCATCAGTCTTTAAGCGTTGTTGTGAATCATGGCTTTTAGCAATAAACAATAGCTGTTCTTTCTATGTGCAAGGGAAGCATAAGATGCCACCTTTGGTAATCCTCTGAGGTTTGAAAAAGCTTGAAGGATAATGACCTGGCTACATGTTTGTTAAGGTCCGGGAGGTAAAAACAGTTGGTTGTTGTAAATGTTGTAAATGTTGATTGTGTAAATGGATGCTCCTCCTTCCCTCCATTCCTCTCTCGCTTTCTGCTTTTCACTCCCTTCCTTCCTTTCAATGCACTTGCCTGATAACAGCCCTCAGTTGAAGCTGCTGATCCTCCTGTGTGCCTGAAGGCAGCATTGGCACCTCTAGGGAGCAACAGTTACTATGTCATCTTCTGTATGTCTTGGGTCTACCCTGTGATTTCATAGTTCACATCTTTACTTCATCTATCACTGTTGGTCTTACATTCTTTATTATGAAGACCAAGTATGATATAATGCTTCTAGGATACAATTCAAAGTCGTCTTTGATGTTGGACCATAGGTTCAGGGGGAATACGACAGAATCTTAGCAGGCAAATCTCAGACACTCTGTAATTCTGCATAATAATTAGGATAAGCCATCTTGTATAAATTCCATTCCTAAAATCCCGAGAGGTTCCACTGTGTACTGTATTTGAATACAGAAATTTAAAAAAATGCCTTTCACAAAGATTGCTAGTTTGAGAAGAACCCTAACGAGAGAGATTCTAGTGTCAGTGGACCTACAAAGAAGATCCATTTCAAACCAGTCATAGAACAATCTTAAACATGCCTTGTTCTAGCATCAACTAATTAGAGACAGGGACGAAAGCAGGATTTGGGACCTTAGAGGGTATCACAAGGCACAGAACTTAGGAGATAGAGGCCAGTTCCAATGACACAGCCTTGATTTGGTGCACTCTTCTCTTTTAAGACTAGCTGGCAAATTCTTAGTTATTTTTGAATTTTCTATTCGAATGATTATTCCTCTGGAAAGTTATTCCCTATCTTCCCAGAAGGATAAAGCCACTGTTGGTCCAGGGTCTTTAATAGCCCATGTTCCTCTATATTCTCAAACCAATTCTCTTTTGGGTCTATTTTCCCAATGAGACCATTAACTCTGAGGGCAGTAACTTTGTGTTATTTATCTCTAGATGACCACACATAGCCTGGAGTCTGGAACATAATAGATGCTCAATGGATATTTTCTAAGTGAATAATGAACAAACTGTGTTTCTCAAATATTTGGATTCAGAGGGCTCTACTTGTGAAGAGAAGCTATTCTTTGCCCCTGATGTTATTGATGAATGAAGTCCAGTCTAAATTCATGTCAAATATTTTCCTGCCTTTGCAGGGCTGCATGTACTGGATTCCTTTCTTAATTGTTGGGCAGACTGGAGAGTTTTGCATGTAATAATGTTGGGAGTCCCCAGAGTTTTGGAGGAAAGTATTTCATGGTCCTCACTCCAAGGCCTACAAGGAGTTTTATTTTCTGAATAAGTATTGATCGCAGCTTACAAAATACTGCAAACCCATATAATTAAAAAGAATGAGACCAGTCATCGGTGGGCAGTGCATGTCTAAGTGTGAGAGAAGACAAATTCTTCAGGTGCCTGCGATCTTATAATTGTACTTGCTTGGGAAGCTTATTAAAGCTTTGCAGGTGCAATGCTTCATCCAGAGTAGTGAACCTTTGAAAGATATGCATAATAAACAGAGTTTGAAATATGTTTTTATTCCTGGCCATATGGTCCTGTCTGGAGCTCTCCTGGATCTTTGGGTCAGTTCGTTGTTGAAAGATGGGCTTGCAAGGACCCACCCCTTGGAGCAGCTGTCAGAGCCCTATCAGAACGAATCTGCTTTTGCATGATTATTTATTTTGTGTGGCTCTCTGAAATAATCCCAGCCTTGCTGAGGAGCTGAAATGTGCTGAGCAAAGTTTCTCCCCTGAACAGCTTGTGGCCATATCACCAAGCCGTGTCCTTCCTTGTCCTTAAAAAGCAGACTAGCGAGACTTGTACATTAGGCCAGGATAGGCAGTCTGGGTGAGGTGTGCCCACCTGGGCTTGAACTTGGTGCCAGCAATATGAAAATTTACACAGTAGCATTTTAAAGAGGTGTCATTGTTCTTGCTTCTTAACTCTCAGTTACTTTCCTTCTCTCTCAACTCTAGTTAATTACAGGGGCTGCTGTGCACAAGCATCTGAAGAGATTTTGTGGTGGCAGTGTGGCGAGAATGAGGCTAACACTTGCTCTCCCTTTGTCATTACTGGAAGGTGGCATTGACTCCTCTGCTTTTAAGGGGTATTTAATAAAATTTATTCACCATTTATTGCATATGTATGGGAAACCTCTAACTGACCAGAGTCTTGGCCCTGGGATCAACTGAAGACAACAAGGTGTTCTGGTTTCTAACATACAGAATGGGCACGGAGCAGGGGGTTGATCAGATTGGGAGAAAATGAAGTCCCATATCCTTTCTCGTTTATTCGTAAAAATTGAACTGAAGTTGAATTTTGACATCTTGGTAAACAGAAGTAATCTTGCTGCATAGGAATTGCTTTTTCTGTACTCTCATGTTGCTGGCAATATGTTTAATATCATAGTATGTCTATTTGAAGCTATTCATTTGTTTAAGCAATATTCGTTGAGCACCTATGTTTGTCAACCACTGGGTTAAGACTTGGGAATGAGGGATCCACATGATTCCTGCCTTCCTGGAGCTCTGTTGTAGTTTGGATTTGAACCGTTCCCCAGAGTCTCATGAGTTGAAGGCTTGGTGTCCATTGCAACAGTGTCCAGAGGAGGGACTTTTAGAAAATGATTTGATCATGAAGGCTCTGATCTCATCAGTGAATTAATCCATTTGATGGATTAATAAGTTGAACGAACTCCTTGGATGTGCTGGAAACTCTAGGCAGATGGGGCATTGTTAAAGGAAGTAGGTTACTGGGGGCATGCCCTTGGGGACTCTATCTGGTCTCTCTGAGTTTTCCTCCACCATGCCCTCTCACCATGATGTTCTGCCTCTTCTCAGGCCCAAAGCAATACAGCCAGCAGTCTATGGAATGAATCCTCTGAAACTGCGAAACAAAATGAACCTTTCCTCTAAGTTGTTTATGTCAGGTATTTTGGTCACATCGATGAAAAGCTGACTAATACCAGGAGAAGACAGACTTCGGACAAAGGATTACATGTCTCCTGCTGAGGTTGTGACTCAGTGGTAGAGCACTTGCCTAGCACGTGTGAGGCACTGGGTTCGATTCTCAGTGCCACATAAATGGTGGTGGCCATCTACAACTAAAAACATTTAAAAAAAGAGTAACCTGTCTCATATAGGTTACATGGAGGAAGTTAGGGGTACTGAGTGAATGAGCATTGTAGGGAAACCTGTATGTGCTCTTTGTCTTATTGCCTATTTGCAGCTTAAGAGCAAAGATTATCTGAATATTTTTAGATGAGGATCATGCATCTAAAATAATAACATACATAGTAGTAGACCTTTAATTAAGTATTTATAAATGTAAGGGGTGAATGAAAGATAAAAGTTAAGCAGGAAGTGTTAAGATTCATTAGCTTTTTCAGTTTACACTTTGTCAAACTACAATTTGAAAGCCCTAAATCAGTTTTGGAGTAAAACTACACATTTTTCCTTTGTCCCCACTTTTAGTGTTTTCATTTTTTAAAATTTGCTGTAGTAGCTATATTTTTGTTTCTAGACCTATAGAACCTAGAAATTAGCCTTTCATATGAGTATAGAAATATTTGACTCTGATTTCTTTTTAAGAGCTACTCTTATGTGGCCAGAGTTGGCAGAGATGAGCTCTTTCTCTATGCAAGTAGATCAATATTCTTATGGACTAAAAGAAGATGTCTATGCCAAGTGTGTCTCTCAGGCTAGGGATAAGAGTGTATGATGAAAGGTGCTTTCTCTCAGAGCATCTCTATGGCGCCCTAAGGTACTCCAGAGACCATGGAGTCATCCTTCAAGTTTAATACAGTGCTCCAGGGAAGAGCAATGGAGTTGTTCCTGAGCATCTAGAGCTTTCCAAGTTAGCAGAAGTGCTGCCCAGAAATTCAGGGCCACAGAGAGGTTCTTTGAGAAACACAGGTAGCAGTCACAGGCAGTGGGAAAACTTTGGGTAATGTCAGAAAGTGCGAGGCCAGTGGGAAGTCATAGGGACTCTGATTCACATGGGTTTGGGTCTAAAATCAGGCTGAGTGCTAAGGGAAACAGGGTCAGCTTGAAGCGTTCTGACATGCTCAGGTGTGAGGAATCATTGACTGTTGAGTTCCTCATTGTTCATCCTGGAAATATGATTCCAAGACCAATAGAGGAACAGTGATACTAGAGTTTCATTAAGAACATATTAAGCCAATTCTCCTTCCTTTCCTCCTTCACTTTTTATTTTCCTGTCCCTTTTCTTGTCCTCAATGTCTCTTTACCTTCCTTTCTCCATCATTACTTCAAACAAGTCCTTATTGAGCATCTACCCTGTGCTAGGTACTCTTCTTCAGGTGGGGCATATTGAAAGGACACTCAAGGAGTCTTTTTCTCATGGGACTTTTGGTCTTCCAGAGGAGATGGACAATAAATAAATGAGTAAACACATGCACAATACATTTTCATTTAGTCACAATGACCACAAAACTGTAGATAGGATGACATGAGAGAGAATGGGCTGTTTGGGACTAGGATTTTAAATTGAGCATCAGAAAAGACCTCTTAGGGAGGTGAATTTGAACTAAGACCTGAATGGCACAAAGATCTATTAGGTAGAGATCTAGAGGAATAATCCAGACAGGTGGAAATGTTAATATGAAGGCTGTAAGAGGAATGAGAGATCAACACATTCCAGGAATAAGTAGGATGCCAGCGTGCCTGGAAAATGGCCACGAAAGGACAGGAAGATGTAGAGGGTTAGTCAGTGATTTGACCACATAGTGTCTTAAACCTCAAAGTTGGATTTTTATTCTTAGAGGATTTAAATTCCAGGAGCTTCTCCCATATCCATTCCCTTCATGCTGTCCACATGGTCTGGCACTGTGCTTCCCATGGTGACTTTGATTCTGCATGTCACTTACAGTCCTTGTGTCTAAACTTGCACTCTTCCCATGTTATGCTGATGAAAAAATCATAGGCTTTGTAGTCAGATAGCCTTAGGTTCCATTCCCAAATTGTCCCTTCTAGTTGTGTGACTTTTTAAAATTACACCCATAGAAAATTTACCCTGTGACTTTATCATGTCAAACACATGGGACATTTCTGTCCTCATTCTCAGTCTCCCTTCCTACATTATTTTTAAATATTAGAATGCTATAAGACTTGCACCAAAGTTTTGTTTTCTAATTCTTCTTTCAAAAGCCATGATTTCAACTACCATCACTATGCCATTTCTCCAACCTTTATGTCCCATCCCAAACTCTACCTCAAGCTCCTTTTCTGTCTATCCATCTACTACTTGTTTATCTCTCCATTCAGAGGTCAAAATAGCATCCTAATATCATCACCAACAAGCTTAATCCATTATCTTCCCTGCCTCTCCTCCGATGCTTGTCTATATCCAGTGCTCCCTAATTCAGAGATTGAAAACCTTACCAATTAAATCATACTCACTTGCTTTCTTATTTCCTTCATCCTGGATAGCCCTGTGAATTGCTGATTTTGTCTGAGTGTATTTTGTATCTGTCTGGCTCTCTCCATCTTCTTATCCCATTCCAGACTACCCTCCCATCATCTCCTCCTGATTGACTGCAGTCACTCCTAAATGTTCTCTCCAATTCCATTCTTGCTGAACTCAAATGTATGCTTCCCAAATATCAGAATCTTTAAAAAATGCAAATTAGTTAGAATCCTTCAAGGAGTTTTCATTGCTATCAGAATGAAAATCAAAATCCTTAAAACCTTCATCAGGGCCTACATCTCTGTCCAAGCATCATATAGGACCTTCCCCATCCTTCTTTATTATCTATTTTCCTGTGTCAAGTTCATCACATGTGCTGTGAACGTTCTGCATATCTGAGTGTTCACACATGTCATTATTCTTCTTGGGTCACTCTAGTCCTTCTTCTAGTGTTGTGGACATCTGCATGTTCCCTGGACTTCCCAGCACTTATCCAACATGCTTGTTTCATGCAAGTTTCGTCTTGCCAAGGGAGAGGATGAATTTCTGGTTTCCTGGAGTGAGAGTGTGGACATGTGATTCACCAGTCAGCCTCATCCAATGTGAGAATTTAATTCAAAGGTGAAGAGCTGGCCTGAGGCAGAACCTTTTATTCTGGTGAGGATGGCAGCAGAGACATTTAGGAATGATGACTGGGAATGAAGATGTTTGCATAGTCTAGTTTTTGGTCCAGAAGCAACCAGGATGCTGATGGCTTCTGGGGTGGCAGGAAAGTTGGATTTTGTCAGCAACATAAAATATGGAATTTGGTTCTCATTAGGTCTTTAGAGTTGAAGCAGTTTCTCCAACCAACCAGATCTGTGATTTTCTTTGAACATTGGTCCTGAGAGCTTCACTGGAGCCTATTTCTTCAACCCAACCCCTTTAGTGCTCCTTTAGTCAAGTCAGCTGCTGTTAAAATTGAGAAAGAGCCTTGGCCGACAGGGTTAGGGAACTCTAACTCATCCTTGGGATCTGGGTTCTATTCCACTTCAGAAAGCTGCTCCACTCTCTTTCAGTCCCACCTGCTAATTAAGACAGATCTACCATAGAGTGCAAGCAAGACTCATATGGTGCTGTGGCTTGATCTGCAGCCTCTGATGTTAACCTGCTAGGTTTCTATCTCAAACCTCCTTCTCATTTGCTGCGGGAACTTTACCTAATCTTTCAGGGCATCAATTCTCTATTTCTAAAATGGGGACCTTGAGTCATGGCTCCCCTGGTCCCAGCACATGGAAGCAGGGGAGCTTCAGCAACCCTGGTGGTGGAAGGATCACCCTCACTTCCACTTTTCTACTGGTTATTTTTCATGACCCACAACTGACCACACCACAGAGCAGAGCCCTGTCCAGGATGCTGCACTTTCCCTGGATGCCCTGGTTTCTCTGGTTCTCAGCATTGGTGCTCCATGCTGACTCTGCACCCTCTGAAAGGTGTTTGAAGCCAGATGAGAGAAAGAGAAAAAACACTTTATTCATTTCCTTCCCAGACTCTGAGAGAAATAAAACCTACAATGGCAGCCATGGAGTGGTGTATGTTAAATCTTCACTAAGAACTGAGCATTATTCATACAGCCTGATATTTACCTAGTTATTTAATGCTCGCTACGCTCCAACAAGAAGATACTGTAACCCTCATTATAGGGAAGGGGAAGGTAAGTCCCAGAGAGAAAGGAAGGAAGAAAAGGAGGGAAGGGAGAAAGGAAGGCCAGAAAGAACTTCCCTGGATGGAAAAAACTTTGGTTCTCATAAACTTTTTTACTGGAGCAGAAAAGACTGTACAAACAATATAGATGGAAAAATTATAGGAGATAACATGGACAGGTACCTATTCTCAGATCAGCTTTACAATTTAGATATTTTATATGATCCCTTCAACTCCTTGTTATTTGCAGTTTTTCCCCCCAAAGTGTAATATAAGGAGTAGGAATAATACAGTTAATTAAGAAAACTGTGCAGCTCATTTCTGGTTAATTGGCATTTTCCTATAAAATATTTAGAAATTAGCATTTGGTATTCAAAGATTCTCTTTTCAGAGAGTCATAGCTTCTGCTACCGAGAGCGTGCATCTGCAGGTGGGGCCTCCTGTGTTGGGATTATTTGCACATTTTCACAGATGCTGCCCAGCTACTGCTATTCAGCTGGAAGTATGTGTGGGGCTTATTGTGCATATTCTATGTTTAGATCTTCCTGATGTTGTTTTATTTTATTTTTTTCCCAAAGAAGGGGAAGCAGCCAGTGTTCCAGTTCTCTTGCAGGAATCGTTATCCTGCGGAAGACACTTTCTAATTGTAAAGACCCTGGTGCTTTTCAACCAAACTCAGAAACTCATTTTCAAAGTTAGTGTGTGGGGCAGTTGCCAGAGCTGTGTCCCCAGAAGGCTTTCTCTCAATGGCTTTGACAGACTTTGGGGGAAATTCTCTTAAGCTCCCAGTGAGATCAGGTGGGGGCCTGGGACTCAGCTCAGTTGGCAACTGCTCTAAAAGAACATGGGGCATCAGTTTTCTGTGGCTGCTATAACAAATTGCCACAAACCTGGTGACTTTAAACAACAGAAATATATTGTCTCACAGTCATGGAGGGTAGAAATCCAAAATTAAAGTGACAGCGGGAGTGGGCCTTTTGGGAAGCTATGGGAGAAATTTTCCTGTATGTCTCTCAATTGGCTCCTTGTGGTGACTGGCCATCCTTGATGTTCCTTGAACCTCTGCTTGTGTCTTCACAGAGTCTTCTTCCCAGTGTGCCTTCTCTCCTTTCTCTTATAAACATGCTCGTCATTGAATTTAGGGCCCACCATTATCCAGGGTGGTCATCTTGAGATCCTTAGACAAATTGCATTTGCAAAGATCCTTTTTCAAATAAGGTCACATTCACAGGTTTTGGATGGGCAAATCCTTTGGGGGCCCCCATTTAATCCACCTCACAAGATGAACTGGAAGAATTTCTCCTGATCAATGGGAATAAAACTCGGCTTCGACTGAGCAGGGGGCCCCAACGGAATTTCAGGCAGGACTTTTGAGCTTCCAATATTTTCATATTCTCTTCACGATGATCCCTTTCTGAAAGGTGGTATGGCCTGGTTTAGATATAGCTGTGTCTCTTAGCACAGCTTCTCTACCAGGAAGAGGAGATGGGAGACTTTCTCCAACATGCAAAAACCTCCAAAGAGATGCTTCTGGGGATAGAAATTACATTTAAAAGCCACAATGGACTGCCAGAGTATTTTCTGGGCTTATGAGTCTCAGACTTGATGAGGTACAGACATCACTCAGATATTTGACTAAAATAAGTTCTCAGGCACCAGCCTGTGTTAGTTTGATGAGGCTTCCATAACAAAATGCCACACACCAGGTGATTCAAACAGCAGAAATCTGTTTTCCCACAGTTCCAGAAGCAGCAAATCCAAGATCCAGGTGGCCACTGATTCGGATCCTCCTGATGCCTCTCTCTTGGGATGACAGACCATTTCCTTCCAGCTGTGCCCTCAGGTGGTCTTTCTTCTGTCCATGTGCATTACTGGTCTCTGTCCCTCTTCTTATATTTTTACCTTGGTTTCTGCATTTCCCTAAGGTGTGGCAAGATGAGGAAAGCTACAGAAACCCTGCATGCTTTGGGTATTGTGCTGGGATCTATGCTATCCCAGTTAATCTTTGCAATAGTTCTAGTAGTAGGTATCAATGTCTCCATTGTGAGCATGAGAAGTGAGAAGCTCCTTTCAACTAGGAACTGATGCATCTGGCATTGAACCTGAGCCTGTAGAGGTTCCCTTTCCAAGTAGGCCCCTTTTTTCTATATATATGTATACATTTTAGTTGCAGATGGACATAACACCTTTATTTTTTTATTTTTATGTGGTGCTGGGAATTGAACCCACGGCCTCACAAGTCCTAGGCAAGTGCTCTATCACTGAGTCACAATCCCAGCTGCCCTTTCAGTTTTGTGGATTTTTAAACCCCGAAGATGTTTAAAATGTATATCTATGCAATAAGCACAATGAACTTGGTTATTGTACAGTCTGTATGGCATTCTAATAACTGAGATTTTTGTGAGTTTGCTTCTGTTTACATTAATTTCCTCTTCTTGTTCACTCTTCTATATTTGTCTGGTTATATTTAACCATATTTTTTGATTATGTACTGTGATTATATCTTAAAGTAATCTTAATAATAATTAGAAATTTTGGAATAGAGATACTTCCATTCAAAACAAATTTGTATGTGCATATGCTAGGTACTTGGAGTGCTACTGGTCTGGGTTCCAATCAATCCAAGATTCAGAATAGATGTTTGCTGAACAACCAGGTGACTTGACATGTCCCAATGACTAGCTTCCCTCTGAACTACTCTCACCTACCCTGAGGGTTCATTCCTTCAGGGTTTGAGATATCTGAATGTGGAATTTCATTCTAGACTTCCCACCTGGTGTGCCTCTGGGTTTGGACACATATCCTCACCTCAGCAGAACAAAAAATGTTCAGATTTCTGAAGACTGGAAAATTCCATCAGGCAAAAGTAGACTCCACGTCTATCAATCTCATTTTTCTCTTTGAGATGACCCAACGATGTCTGCTAAACTGTTAGCTTTCCATTGGTTTGAGATGTATGTAAAATATTTGTCTGGGGTGTTTTGTTTGTTTTCATTAGGAAGTTTGCTCAAATAATGTAGCTTGCCATCACCTGAACCTGGAAGTCTGGGAGTCCGTGTTTTTTCTCCGGTTTGTTCCTGGGGCTGTGTTGCTCTCATTTTTCTCATGTTGCTGTGAGGCTACCTTTTGTGCCATGATGAGTTTTTCATGAGTCTGGTCATGGAGGTGCGAGTCTGTGGATCAGTGGTTTGTCTGATGGCTTCATTGTTTTGGCACATTCATGGATGTCCCACAGCAGTCCAAGAAAATCCTGCAGTCTACCTCTGTTAATAAATGGTGAGAAATAAGCCCCATTGGACCTGAGTTCCCAATTTCTAGACATCTGTAATTTGATAAACACAGGCATAATTATGGTATTTCATAAACCAGTAACTTGAGAAAATTCCTCCGAGTACCATGAATAATGAATTTCTAAAACAAGGGTGTATGTTTGAGTGGTATGCATCTATGTAGTAAAGAATTTGATTTTCCCTGCGAGTGGTTTGGCCCTTGCTCTCAGTTTCTGGGAGGTAATCCTTGCCGTACTTAATAAGAATTGTTTAGGATGGAGATAACCACACTCAAAAGATCAGCCATGTGATTTGGGCCTTTGGGTCACCAGCTCACCAGGAAAACAAGTTCGTCCACATAGCAATCAATCAATCAATCAATCATGTCTATGTAATGACATCTCCAATGAAAACTCTGGACCCATGGAGCTCTGGTGTGCTTCCCTTGTTGGCTGTGCTGTATTTGAATTGCCCCATGTCGGCACCAGGACAGAATGTGTCCTCACTCTAGAGAGAGGATAATGAAAGCTTTGTTTAGAATCCCTCAGACTCTGCATCAGGAATCTTTTTTTAGCAGAAGTTCATCTCTACCTTTTCCTATAACAGTCATAACCATGAGAATATCAATTTTCAGTGAGTTCCATGAGTCATTCTAGCAAGTTACAAAAAAACCAAGGGTGATTTGGGGAATGATTTTGAACTTGCATGTGTTTTCGGATGTGAGGATGGTCTTATGGTTGAACCCTCAACCTTTTCAGTTTGGCTCATTTCAGGCAGCATGTGCTTGTGCATGTGGGTGTGTTTGTGCACACGTGTGTGCATGTGTGTGACTGTGTAGAATATAACATTTGCATGGGATCCTTAAAATTAGAGTAGCCTGCCTCAGGCAAGACTTAGTGATTTTCCTCCTTGCATCTCTCCATCCTGCTGGCTGTGAGGCCCTTTCCACAGCCTCCCAGTTCACATCACACTCTGACTTGAAGTGTGGTTTTTATCCTCATATGCTGTATTCTAATCCAAAGTTCTGTCGGTCCTTGTTGAGTTTGCTCCCAACCCTGGCTAGAGAAAGAAAGCAAACTCACAGAAGTGTTTCTCCCTGCCAAGATTTGGGACCTCATAAATCATGGTGGCTAGAAATGTGATGATGGTCTCTCTACTCCTGAGGAGATTGGAAGAGGAGAAGCGTGCAGATTCCAGGGTGGTTTTGTCATTTTTCCCAGCGGTGGCATGGTGAGGATTCCAGCAGGCTAGTTTCTCAGCCCTAACTAGGTAATTCTCCACTCGAATGTTCCTGCAGCGAAAGCGCAGAGACATCTACCAGTGTCACTCGGGCAGTTTAGAGCTTGCTGTTGAACTCCTGGCAGTTAACAATGAAATTGTCAAGATTTCCTTTTTGTTCCCTTCCAAGCAGGCAGGGCCTCATTTTTATCCCTGGGTTTCGCACATGAATCACTCCTTTTATGTGTGATCAGTGGGACTGTGTGTTTCCAGGAACTGCCTGGCTATATACCTGGTGAGCTTTCTCCTTGGGTAGTAGTTCTGCAAATGAGAAAGAAAATATGCAGATTCTCAAGTCTCCCTGGGTTGAATTACAAAGCCAAGCAGATTATTGTTTTCTAGCCTGGTATTTGGCTGTTTTGGTACTTAGAAAGATGTCATTCTGTCCTTAAAGTAGGTCTCTAAAAATAAATTATTAAAAGACATGATGTTTTCCAGATTATGGACAAAGAAGGGAGGAGGGACACATGCACATGAGAACAGATAGGAGGGGAAGAAATAGCTAGTAAATAATTTTGTTCCTGTAAAGCTTAATGTGTGTGAGTGCTTTATTTTCCTTCTTGTTCCAGCAATACTGTATTTAAAAAGAGCCAATCCAACTCAAGTGAATTCCACCCTTAGGGCATTTATAAAGTCCTCTCTGAGCAACGCATCATGCATACCTCCATGCACAAATGTGGAGGGTTATGTGTCAATCAACCTGTCAGGGACTTTTTGTTTATAGAATATCCTCAGTCAAAAAAAGGAAAATCCCAGGATATGGAGACCTATGCATGTGTGCTAGAATATGGGTGCAGTGTTTTTAGGATACCCCAAAAATACAAATTGACACCAAAGAAAAAATTGAAGAATGGATCTTGCTTTGTTGAAAGTTTAGCTAGAGGAGTCATTTAATTGTACAGTCTCCAGTATAATTAAAATCTGATTTATTATGTGAATGTTCATTTTCACTCAGCTTATTTAGGAATATGGCCATCTTGTGAAACCAACCTGGCTTTTCACTTAATTTCTGCACTGAGAAATGGATATCAGTGTGTTGCATAGATTGGGTTTACTTGTTCTGGTTTTGAAAAAGAATATGTTCCATGCAAAGACTCACACAACCTCTGAGTTTTACTAAACTTAAAACACTAATAAAAAGTGGGCTCAATTCCTTGACTGACACAATGGAAATCATTGTAAAATTATTTAGAGAATTCTCCACACTGATATAGAATGCATGGATATGCTTAGAAAATGCACAAATTACATTATGTGGAACATCGTGTTGATGAATATATGTAGGATGGAAGGATTTTTTTTTGTTATTAAAGGGCTTAAACATGACTCTATATACTTTAGAATGAAAGTTTCATCTCTCCTAGATTCATGTTGATATCCCAGCCTGCAGTGAGATGGCATGAGGAGATGGGGCCTTTGGAGGTGATTCTATCATGAGGACAGAATCGTTATGAATGAGATTAGTGACCATATAAGAAGAGCCATGAGGGCGTTCCCTTGCTCCTTCTGCCACATGAAGACACAGCAAGAAAGCAGTCATCCATAAACCAAAAGACCAAATCTGCTACCACCTTGATGTAGGACTTCCCAGCCTTCTGAAATGTGATAAATAAATTTGTTGTTAAGTCACCCAGTCTATGGTATTGGGTTACAATAACCCCACTGGACTGAGACAGGAGCCAGAGCAGTTTTGTATTTGCTCAGTCAAGGATGCAGGCATGGCTGGATCTGTGTGCTGACCCTGTTCATTTTGGTGATTCTGTTTCCAAATTCTAAGACATGTCTTGGTCATGGGGATACAAGATAAGGTCTGGTGCTCCCTCGGGCATGTTGCTGCTACCTCTTCCATCGCACCAGTGGATTTTCTGAGCAATTGGAGGCTGTACTGAGATGCTAGGTAGAGTCTTTACTGAATACTCTCCTAGGTACCAGGGAAGAGTGTGTGTGTGTGTGTGTGTGTGTGTGTGTGTATGTGTATTTGTGCCTGAAATGTCAAAGGTATTAAAAAAAGCACACTGATTAAATAAATGAATAAATGAATAAAACAAATGTTAAAATGAACAAATGGCTACATAATTAACATAATATGTAACAACTTCTTGAATGAAGCCCTGTTTGATTCAAACAGAAAACTGGAAAAGGGGATTTTTTTTAAAGTTGACAAATAAAAATTTTATATTTTTGGTGCACAACATGATGCTTTGATATTATATATGTGTGTGTATGCATATCTATGTGTGTATATATATATGATTTATATATACAAATACATATGCATTTACATATACATACATACATACATGCACACAGTGGAATGACTATCTCTAGCTAATTAACATATGTATTACTTCATGTGCCATTTTTTGTGGAAAAAGAGTTGAGAGCAGGTTTTCTTATTTCTATTTCCTTTGAGACCCCCAGCAGGGCAGGAGAAGGAGACCCAGAGTACTCATTAGTAATTTTGCCTGTGTTCTCAAAACTTATCAAAAAATGGTAATTTTTCTTTTTTAAAAATTTCAGCTATCCATGTTGATAAAGTCAATCTTCAAGTGTATTGTGCCTGGTCCCTTCTGGATAACTTTGAGTGGTGTGATGGATACAGCTTACGGTTTGGTCTTTTTCATGTTGATTTTGAAGACCCAGCTAGACCCCGGGTCCCTTACACATCAGCCAAGGAGTACGCCAAGGTCATCAGAAGCAATGGCCTAGAGGGGCCTCCATAGAGGTGGTGGTTGGGCAGTGTCCCCTGGATTGGACACCTCTGCTTCTGGAAAGGAAAACTGCTTCAGTGATGATCTCTCAGATGACCTCGTGTTACCTCTGCACCCACTGATCTGTGATTATGAAGTCTGAATTTGTAATGCCTGGGAATGTATTCAATGACAGCATCTATTTGTATATTGATTAATGAGGGTTTTAAAAAAAGTAAAATAGAAAACCACTGAAATTGATTTTTATATTAAAAAATCAGATATATTTGGAAACTTTAATTTAAATCCTCAGATATTTTTCTGGGAAATAATAATGCAAAGTTTATCAAGATAATATTCTGATGATTTGCAATTGTAATGACACACAACTTATTACAAGGATACTTTTTACCAACTTATGTATTCTGGTTACATACCTCCTTTTGCTTAGTCCATCTGTTTTGTGTGATTTCTGTAATTTTGTCACTATTTAATCTAGAATAAAAAAACTAAAAGTTACAAATCATGTTGCAAGGTCGTGTATTCTTTTTTCACAAAGGAGTTAATTGACAATCTATTTAATAAAATGCATTGTTGATATGTTTGGCATAAAGTTTGCCTATGCTTGGACAAATACTTCTTTCTGTTACCTAATGAACTTTTGGAAAACAATAAAATAATAAAATGATTTAGACATCGAATGGTAGAAACAGTCTTTTGAGTGTGGATTTTTAGCAAAAAGCAGATCCAATTTCAGAGTGGCAGCAAATTAAAAGCAAGGCGATGAGCAGAGCAGGGTCTTGACCTTTGAAGGTGTCTTTTAGATTTTAGAACCTCGTGAAATAAGCACGTGAATCGAATTACCAGAAGAGTGTAAGTGAAGCTGGAGCCCGGACTTCTTACGTTGGTAGTGGAAATGTCTGAGATGCACACAGGACAGGTGGAAGTTGGAGATTGGACTGAGGAGGGGTCAGTAGTGATTCAGGGAGCGCTCTGGACTCCATTTCTCCTCACCAGCCCCTCTCACGTATGGGGAATTTGGTCCCTCACATCCATATTTCAGTAGCATTTACCAAACACCCATGAATTGAATTGAAGAGGTATCATCAACCCATTTTGCAGACTGGATCTGCAGTAGTGTGGATGTGAATTTTTCTCAAATAGCGTCAGTGCTTGTTAACCAGCCCTGGAACTTCATTAGCACCAGTCTTTGTCCCCCACACCAAGGGCTTGGGGCGCCATGGAAGGCTTCTGTGCAATTTTTTAAAGATAGAAAAAACAAACAAACAAACGAGGTGTGTAGGTGATGACCCAGGTGGATGTTGGGAGGTGGTTTCTGTGCTCTGATCTGCTCCTGAAGGAAACTGCCCATGCCTCTGGCATCCTTGATCCCCCCACCCCACCCCACCAGCAGACGCTATGTCATTTTTTTCTTTTATAAACTGTGATCAATTTCTGGATCATTTTCATGTTCATTATCAGGGAGTTATTTACAGCAAAGTGCACACTTTCAGCAACTTTGGACAGAGTAAGAAAGAAATGATCATGGTAGTTCAATAAACGTGGTTGCACTGGGGAAAATTATATTAAGATTAAAATGGTATACACGGGAAATTCTATTACATCTTTGCCACTGGTTTGTTATTTTTATTGTTCAATGAGACATTATCTCACAATTTGTGTTCATTTAAGAAGCACATTTCCAAACCTTATTTCATTCCTCTCCTATCCAGCCTGTCTTTTTCATTTTTACCATGTATCTTGCTTACAATTTATGTGCCCTCTTATATTGCAAGACAACTGAGTTTTCCTTTTAATTAGGATGTTGCTTTGAGTATTACTTATCCTACCGGGCATATTTACAAGTTTTACAACAATACAAATGAACACTATTTTCCTTACCAAAAACTGAAAATTAATATTCGCATTGTAAATAAAACAATCTGTCACATTTGGTCTACTACATGAAATAAACATTCTCATTGCTAAGATCCAAGCTCCCTAACAGTGCTGCGGCCTTCTGCAGCCCTCTGATGGGCTTTAAAGGTGAGCTCTTCCACCCAGAGATGGATCACATGAAAGGTGTTTCCCTAATTAGTACTTGAATTAGTATTGCCAGGAGGTTAAGGTGAAGGAACAGAAAAGAAAGAAAAACTCCCATCAACCAAAAGTCTAACAGCCCCTGCAGTATTTCAATTAATGTTATTTTTAATTGCTTATATTAGCATTTGAGAACAAGATTGATTGGCTTTTGCCTGTCAACGAAACAGAGCTTTAATTCTTTAAATGGAAAAACAGGAGTTGTTAATTATACTTAAAAATCCATAGATACTGTACTTAGATGTCTTGAAGGTCATCCGAGGCTTGTAAAGCACATGTTTTATGTCTGTTTTATTTAAGGGGAAACTTGGATATCACAATGATGGATGTGATCTACTGGTACTTCTCTATTCCTTTTCTTGGGGGTGGGGGGGTAAATGTGAGCACAGGTTATTTACATCCTGGGAATTATTTTTAAGAATTGTTTTGTTTTTCAAGTATTTTTTATTTTAGAACAAGTCATTTCTGAATTGCCATAAACACATAATATAGGAGTAGGTCTTTTTACATTTTTGATGTGTAGCCTTGAGTTTTCTCACTCCTGGGAATGCTCGCAGGAATTGTCCACCTAAGTCCTTTACTCAATGAAGAGGTACAAGTTCTCATTAAGAAACCCAGAAAATAAGAAGCTGGGAAACTTGGTACTTAGCAGTGGAGTCCCAGCCAAGTTTTGGTGTTCTAAGAATTTGTGTTTAGCCTGTAGCTGTTAATTATTTTTACAAACTAGGGAATAATGAATATTTCTGTAATATATTGCAAAAAATTCCCCAACTGTGACTGGCCAAAAAAGTGGATTTATCTGGTAATCCTTAAACAACAATTTTGTTACTCAATACCAGGCAGAAAGAAAATAGAGTTGTGAGTCTTATGACCAAGAGAGCGGAATATAAATCAAAGCTGATGGAATTAATACTGCTTAATTGCTAGCAATTCCATCATGTGGAGAACACGTACTCATCACACATCACAATGGTTTAGGCTGCAGTTGTCCTGGGTGGGATATGTGCAGAGCCCAAAGCCTCAGGGGTTTTAAGGAAAGACGTTAGCAGAGATTCTGATGGAGGGACATTTTATAGTGACTTTTATAAATACGGGTAATGGGCAGCTCAAAGGGAGAATAAAGCTTAGTCGTAGACAGGCTGGGGAGATGTGGTTCAAGCACCAGGGGAGGGTGTCAGAAGACGACTGAGGAGTGCTTCTCAAGCCAGGAGGCCCACAGGCTCACCCAGCACCCTGACCAGCGACTGGTTCCTGCTATCTCAAGTGCATGGCTATTGGTATCTGGCATTAGAAAAACACACTGCCCCCATCAAGACTGAGGGCTCTGGGGTCAATTCACCTGGATCGACATTCTGGCTCAGACATTTATTCACCACGTGACGTTAAGAAACTGCAGGAGTTCTCTGAGCCTCAGTTTTCCCTTCTGTGAAATGACACTGATACACATATGGTGTTTAGAGAGGTTCCTAGAACATGGAGAGGGCCTGGGTAGCATGAGCCATGATTTTTAACTCTTAAGCGTGCCCCCATTGAGCTCCCTGCAACTCATTAGTTACAGCTTAGGTTTCTTCTTGGGTCTGGTTCCCCCAGAAGTGTCCGTTCATGACTTTCTGCTCTGGTAAGATGGAATTCATCCTTTTGCTCTGTGTCTTTCCAATATCAGTGGCAGTGATTTTCCTTACAATCTCAATTCTCTGATGGATCTAAGAAGAGACATTAATTTTAATTTGTTTGGCTCTCTGGTTGCTAGGATGGGAGCGATGGCTTGCACCCTCCTCTTAAGGAGGAGGGCCTGTATACCAGAAAATGCCACTGTTCTCATTATCATTGTGTTTGAAGGTAACCAGCAGCTGCATTGGTACATGATCATTAAACTCAACCATGTAATACTCGGTAGAAACACAGTGCTGTGCACGAGATAGTTCTTCTCCAAAGAAAATCATGGACTGGTTGGGAACTCAGAAATGAACTAATAACAAACTATAGCAGGTGAATTTCCCAGAGGGACACAGCTGTATATAGACAGAGCGGGGAGCACTCTCTGCTAGGTGGAGTGGGCAGGGAGGGCTTTGTGAAGAAGAAAATATGAATAATATATTATAACATGAATGCACAAAAAATAGTAGTAAAAAATGGAAGTGGAAATATAAAACTTGTGGGTAGATGGGAGGCAGTCCAAGACCAGTTCCCATTAGGGAAAAGAGTGGGCAGATAGGACTAAATGCAGAGTCTCTGATGCTCTTCTGAGAAGGTTGTGTTTTCTCTTTAGAGCAAGGTTGAAGGTTTCCGAGTAGGATGGTGAAGAAGTAAAAGTAACATGTCAGGGGAAAGCGAAAGAAGTGGGACCCAGGAACCAGATAGAAAACTTACAGCAGAATGCACCTCCTGGGTTTAGAAAGCTATTTAGAGTGGGGAGTTCTTATATGAAAAGTTAATGTACAATTGGAATTTCTTTATCAAAGAAACGTGGGGACTTGAATACAACATGGGCTTTTGGATCAGATCCTGGAACAGAAGAAAGAACATTGGTGGGAAAACTGGGAAATCCAAATACAGTCTATATTTGATGAATAGTACTTTACTGATGTTATCTTCGTAGTTTTGATAAGTATCCATGGTTACCTAGGGAAACCTGAGTGCAGAATAAGCAAAGCTCTATGTACAGTCTCTGTAATTCTTCTGTAAATCTAATACCATTCCAAAATAGAAAGTTAAAAAAATACATGAAAAGATCTTAATGACATATTCAGAGATAAAGTAGATGTAGATGTGTAGTATAATCGACATGTGCAAAGATAACAGCTGGGAAAGAAATAACCACTGTTGATGTCTTGACATTTCTTTTTCTCTCTCTGAGCAGTGCTGTTGTAGTATTTTTTTATTCTTTGTAATTTGTCTGTATGTTTTCTGCACTTACATTGTATTTTCTTATATTGTCAAAGATACATTTTACAAGACACACTTTAGCATTCAAGATGATCCACGAGGTGTTTGAATGGTGGAGATGGACACATCAGCAATGGCCCTGTGAAGGAGCGATGACACATGGATGGACATCGGCCAGCATGCACCTTGCTCCTGCTGGGTGCCCATCCTGGCAGCAAGCATTATTAACTGCTGATTTTGAGATGTTTAAAGATTCATTTTTTTCACTAGTTTATGATCACTAATTTACATTTCTTTCACACATAATAATTTCATTTTTGGGCCACCATCTCCTCAATCCTTCTTGCTCTCCCCACAGGTAGTTTCTAGCAATGAGCACTTTACTCTCCACTTGGATAAGTCGGGTTTGTTCAGAGTCCACATGTGAGTTAAGTCATGTAGTGTTAGTCTCTCTGCGCCTTCTTTCACTTTCCATAATGCCCTCCAGGCTCACATTGTTGTTCCAAATGATAAAATTTTGTCAAAAATTCATTTTTTCCCATATCATGCATCCCAAATGACAGCATTTTGCTCTTTTTAAAGACTGCATACTATTCCATTGCATATAAATACCACATTTTCTCTATCCATTCATCTGTTGATGGGCAAGCAGATTGGTTTCATGTCAGGGCCAGCATGAACAATGCTGAGATAAATGTGTGAGTACAGGCGTCTACTGATTCCATTTTCCTTGGATGTATTCTCAGAAGTAGCATTGCTGGATCATATGGTACTTCTATTTTTAAATTTTGAGAAACCTATTACTGTTTTCATATCTGTGCTAATTTACATTCCCACCAATGATTTTCAAGGAGTCCCTTTTCTCTCTATCCTCATCTACACTTGTTATACATCTTCTTTTTGATGATAGTCTTTCTAACAGAATATAAGGTGATAGACTGATATAAGGGGATACTGATTTTAATATTTTTATTTCTTTTCCCTTCCCAAATAGTGAACAACCTGAGGTCTTATTCATCTTTATATTTCCAACACATGGCATGATATCTGGCATATTGAAGTAATCTATAAATGTGTATGAAATAATTAATGCAATAAGTGATAGTAGTCAAATTCTTATTTGCAATAGAAACTTAGGATGTGGATTGACTAATCCCAGAAAAGATCCTATAGGGTAAATTCTACAAAAATGTCCCTATTTTGCAGATGAGTAAATTGAGGCAGCAAGGAGATCAGTTGTTTGTGTGAATCACAGAGCTGTTCAGTGATGGAGACAGCATGGAAAGTCATCCAGTCAGTTTGCAGACCTCAGTGTGTACTTTGTCTTCTCTCCTAACAAATTTGTGGCGGAATCAGGCCTGAACCCGGGGCTTTTGACTCCCAGAGATTTTCAGTAGGCTGCCCTGACCATTTAACCACAGGGGAACTGTTCTGCAAAGACCCTCTACGTCTCTGAAACTTCAGCCAGTTTTCCACACCTCACGACTGGCCATTTCAGAGTAGTAGATGAATAACTTCTTTCCTTCTTAAGATGACCATCGTCCATACCCACAGTTATTCTCTTTGCTACTGCCCTCCCCCAGGCCATTTTGTTATCGAATCTTGTTTTCTAATAAGCCTGTTACCCTTCCCAGCAATGCCATTGACCCAAATCAAAGCTTTCCCATGATGAAGCCTTGCACTTCCGGTCACCTGTTGAACAGACGTGATGGTTAAGCAGGTGAATGGTATTACATAACTGGGGGTTTGATCACAGTTCTTCGTTTTATAGGACATGTGACCTCAAGCAACTTAGGTATTTCTTTGATTTATGTTTTTTCCCATCTATAAATTGAGAACTGAAATAAAACTAAGTACTTTATAGGACTATAGTGAAAATTAAATGAGATGGTAAGTGTAAAACGGCTTAGCACGTTGTCCACTAAGTGATAATTACAAAGCCCAGCAAGAGATAGCTATGATTATTTTCTACTAATTGTGGTATAAAGATTCTAAAAGTAGGGAAATAGTTTTAGATAATCAACTCTTGCTACATGCCCACATTACTTTCTTATCCCTTCTCTCTGGACTAAAACAATTGATTTTGGTGAAGGGCAGCTCTGGGCAGCTCCAAGACAGTTGCTCCTGCTTCTTGAAGTGGAGGCTTGTTTTTTCCTGGACATGAGTTCCAATCCAATACCCAGTTACCCTCTTGTTTGTCCAGATTCTTCCTGCACAGGGAGATGGAGGGTTGTTTTCTAGGAAAGTGATCACTGTCCATAGCAATGTTGGCTGAGTGATGACTTAAAAATTCTCCTGCATTAAATGCAATTATGTAGCAGGCTCTATGTGACTATTGTGGGTTTGGGTTCCACGTCCTGCAGACTCCGGAGCATTCTATTAACACTTGTATAGCAATGCAGAGGACTGGTGCTTAAAATCATACTGCTCCTCATTCTCCTGCAAATGTCTCTTTCTTTTGCCTCCCTGTAAACGACAGTGCACAGTTCTTATTACTTTAATAGACTGTGAATTGATTTGTGTGCACGATGCAACTAGCAAAAGGTTTGGCAGAGAATAAACATTTTCTTCGCCCTCTGTGTTTCGTTTTTGTACAGTAGAATGCATCCCTGAAAGCCTTCCAGATTCTCTACCTTCTGATCACATTGTCTATTATAATTCTGCCCTATGGCAAACTTCTCCTTATTGACTCTAAATTACATTTAATCCTGTTAGAATCACTTTCTATTGAAAGGCATGCGTTGTGATGGCATTGACGGGAATCCAGCAACCAAGATGCCCAGCCAGAGGAAAATAAACTCTTGGAGCTTTCTAATGCTTGTCATTTCCATGCTGGGCCCAGCTGTGTAGCCTCTTGAAGGATGGAGAGGATCGGGGTGCTCAGTGCAGATAATGGTGGGCTCCCGGGCGGTGTGGAGAGCTCTCCACTACAAGAAAATAATCTTTTGAGCCCAGTGGACTAAGAACCAAAGACCATTTTGAGCTAAGACAGTATAATTCTATTAGTGAAAAGCCCTTGCAGGGGGAAATTGCCTATGCTCAAATCTGTGCACAAATTAAAATAACAGGGCTAAGGGGGAAAATGTCTCTATAAAAGGCTTTATAACTCCAGTGGATCATGCTAAACTTGTCACATTAGGGTCTAGGGACCAAAAGATAGAGGAGATTTTATTTATTTTTTTCCTTATAGCATATTGGTCTTCCTTTCTCAACTTTAACCTGTGCAATAAATCTGCTCTTGAGTGCTTATTTGATGAATCTGAATGCTAGACAAATGCATACTCTTGTTTCTTATCAGGAAAAGGTAGAAAATAGGGTCTGCACATCATTGTAGTGTGTTGACACCCCATGAGATTGATGTCGTCCAAAGGCTCCATTTCTGCTCAACGTACTGAATGTATAAATCCCCTGTAATTTGCATGGATTCTGTGGCAACAAGTCCTGTTAATATTGTTGTTTTGATGCAGCATATAGAACCTATTTAAGTGTGTGCTTCAGTTTAGAATAGATTCATTAGAAAGGAGTGAACAGGAAGAAAAAAAGAGCTGTCAGTATAAATGCAGTTCTTTTTCTAGGGTGCTGGAATTTCGAAGCCCCAGAGAGTGTAACTGTTGAATAACTAGTGCACGTATCACAGCCCCCCTCAAGTTGGGCCCTCCTCTTCCATTGGACAGCAGCTGCATCTTCAAAGCTCATGCTACATTTCCCTAATTCCATGACAAAGACAACATGAGCAATACGCTGTCATGTACTTGGAAATTGTGCCATGTAAGTAAATAAAGACACGGTTCATAATTCTATAAAAAGGATGATGGAAACATTTATTCTAGAATTAAGCAATAATGAAACAGATGATTCTTTGAGCTGTAACAATGGACTAGGGAGTTTAGTACGAGTACATCTCTCTCCTAGCCTACAGGAAAATAAAGACAGCAGCCAACTGCGTTAACCTCCTACTGCCTTCGCCTCCCTCCTTCCTTCACTTTCTTCTCCCCACTTTTCCTTTCATCCTCCTTTTATCCCTATCATTTTATCTTCTCTTGATCATTCTTTCCCTGTCCATTCATTCACTCACTCACCTTCTAAGTCTTTCGAAAAACATGTATCAAGTTATTCCACTCCTTGGTTTATAAATAAAAGAATTAAAATCAGCATGCTACAGTGATGCAGCCACATCAATGCTTACAGCAGCTCAATTCACAATAGGTAAAGGATAGAACCAACCTTGATGCCCTTCAACAGATGAACAATTGAGAAAATGTGGTACATATACACAGTCAAATATTACTCAGCCTTAAAGAAGAATGAAATTATGGTAAGTGGATGGAACTGGAGACTATCATACTAAGTTAAATAAGTCAATCCCAAACAACCAGAGGCCAAATGTTCTGTCTGATATGTGGGTGCTAACACACAATGTGAGAGGGGGATAAGAATAGAAGATAAGCAGATTAGACAAAGGGGACAGGCTGGAGATGGGTTTACGAAAGACAGTAGAATTAATTGAACATAGCTTTCCTATGTTTGTATACGGATACACTACCAGTGAAACTCCATATCATGTACAACTACAAGAATGGGATCCTAATTAAAATAAGTTATACTCTGTGCACATATGTCAATTTTGACACTCTATTATCATGTAATTGAAAAAAAAATTAAAAAATAAAAATAACCAGGAAAAAATTAGAATCTGTCTTGGCCTAGCCATTGTGTGGGCACCATGGCTACATTGTGACCAAGACAGCAACAGCTCTGATCCTCATGCAACTTATAATTTATGTGTAAACAGTCTGGATTTCCCATCCTGCAGCATGAGAAAGGGAGAAGTGGCCCTCCTCTATCTCTCTCTTTCTCTCTTTTTTTAAAATAAGATTAAAGACACTAGTAAGAGGACTGACCAGAAGTTCCTAGAACTCTTTTCTCTCACAGAAAATCCACAATTAATGAATAAATAACTAGGTTTTTACCAAAATAGCTAAAGGAAAAAACTAGAAAACTACATAGATGCATGGAAAATCCTTAGAGTGCAGAAACTCAGAATGTCTGTGTAAAGAAGGTGTTTTAGTCAGCTATTTTGCTGCTGTGACTAAAAGGATCTGACCAGTACAATTATAGAAGAGGAAAAGTTTATTTGAGGGCTCACAGTTTCAGAGGTCTTAGTCTATAGAAGGCTGATTGCATTCGTTGGGGCTCAAGGTGAGGCTGAATATCATGGCGGAACAGTGTGGCAGAGGGAAGCAGCTCTGGTGATCAGGAAGCAGACAGAGATTCCATTCACCAGATATAAATATATACCCAAAGCCACACCCCAATTCCCACCTACTCCAGCCATACCCCACCACTTGAGTTACCATTCCGTTAATGCTTATCAGGGGATTAAATCAGGGATTGGGTCAAGACTCTTACAACCCCGTTGTTTCTCCTCTGAACCTTCTTGCATTGTCTCATATGTGAGCTTTTGGGGGGACATCTCACATTCAAACCATAACAGAAGAGAAGGAAACACAGTCTTCATTCACCAGTCGGAAAAGGTGAGCAACACGACCCCAAGCACCCTTCATCACCACCATGGACACCTGTAGCCTTCATTCCTGGAGACCTCTGCAGTCCTCATGGGCTCTAAGTCCAGCTGAGGGAGCTCCCCAGAGTTCAGATGCTGAGCTGCCCCCAGAGAAGGAGCTGATGCTATGCCCCTGTGGCCTGTGCTGCTACTGTTCTGCGCCATTTTGAAACCAGAGCCAGTGGTACAGCATGTCCTCTTCTGGGTGTAAGACGCCATTGCTTCCTTCCATCCCTAAGACTCAGTGGTCACTGCATCAGAATTACATGCTGGGGTCCCATCCCTGAGAAGAGCTGCTGCAACTCCTATTCCCCAGGGTTAAGCTACTGCACAGTCACTCTGCTCCTTCCTCCACATTGCTGGTGCATCATCCTTTCAGGGCTGGGCTGAAGAGTGCCCTGCTGCTGGGGACTAGAGCCTTAACCTACTGGAGCAGTCACACCCCTGCTATCTCAGCTGAGGTACACCCTGCCTCCTGGAAACCTCAGGTCTCCAGCACGATAGAGCAGTCATGCTCCCTGTGCCACCCCTGGGGACCCTCAAGCCTCTGGCACTTGAGATGTTGCACCCTTCCTTCGCTTGATCCACAGCTGATGCTTCATCCCCTCCCCAGGGAGCCAGAGGATCTTCTATGCTGTGAGCCCCATCTCTGGGGATGAGCAGAAGCAGTGCCTCTCACCTCCAGCCTTACCTGAGTTCCTCTCCCTGCTTCTAGGTCAACTACCTAGAGTTGGGCTAGACTCTTGCAGCCTGAGTTGCTGAGGTGAGCTGCCTCTTGGTGGAGTGGTGTCATTAGTATGCTGCTCCCCATCCTGGAGCCCCAAGTCACAGTAGCATTTGACTATTACTATCCTTGCTACTGTTACACTCAGCTTCGCAGAACCTGGGCTTTTTCCATGTCCCATCATCCCAGCATATAGTACTTTGTTACCTGGAGCCCAAACTGCCATTTTTCCCAATTAGCTGGGCATCTTGAATTAAAGCTGTACTCTGGTTCTCAGGACCTAAACTTTGTAGCACCCTTCCTTCCTCAGAGCCTTGCCAGTGTTTCCCCTGCCTGCTAGGGTCATAACCACATCTATAGCCCCATTTTCTGGGCCTGGCTGGCTGGGTTTTAGTACTAAACCACAGAACTCATTTAGTGGGAGAACTGCACTTCAAGTTTCAGGTGTGAGAGCAGTTTTGCAAGACTCTGAGCCAGAAATCTGGCTCTGTAGTTTTTCTAAACACCTGTGCCCTGGATCCCAGTACCACTGTGCTTGACTATGAACTGTGTTAGACCCCACATCAAGGGAGGATCCCCTTAGCTAAGGCTTTCCACTGTGAAGAGCACAAGAACACAAAGGCTCTATAAAGCTCTCTTGCTCTAATAACTCATGTAGTCACCCTCAGAAATCCTGCAGCTAGATCACTGAGGCACAGGCCGTTCTTATTACAGTTAATCACAACAGAAGAAGCTGCACAGTGTCTACATTACTGGACCCCCAGGGTACCACCTCGGACTCAACAGCAAACTGGAGCAAACAGAAGAAAGAATCTGTGAACGTGAAGATGGTGATTTTGAAATGACTCAGTGAGAAGGAAAAAGAAAAAGAATGAAAAAGAGTGAAGACAGTCACAGAACTTATGGTACACCATTAAATGTACAAATATTTGCATTATGGTAGTTCTAGAAGGAGACAAAACATAGAAAGACATAAAAAGCTTATTTAGTAAAACATTTGCTGAAAACTTGCCAAGTCTTTGGAGGAATATAGACATCTATATCTATGAAACTCAAAGGTTTCCAAACACTCAAGGAGGTCTCCTTTGAATCACATTGATGTCAAATTATCTAAAGTCAAAGACAGAATTTTTAAAGTAGCAAGAGAAAAGCATTAAGTCACGAAAATTAATTTCCATTAAACTCTCAGTGGATTTCTCAGCAGAAACCTTATAGGCCAGAAGAGAATAGGATGATATATTCAAAGAGATGAAAGAAATCCTGGAGCTTTAAATCAAGAATTCTATACTCAGCTGCCAGGCATGGTGGCACATACCTGAAATCCCAATGGTTTGGGAGACAGAAGCAGGAGGATCTCAAGTTCAAAGCCAGCCTCAGCAACAGTGAGGTGCTAAACAACTCAGTGAGATCCTGTCTCTAAATAAAATACAAAATAACTCTGGGGATGTGGCTCAGTGTTTGAGTACCCCTGAGTTCAATCCCCAGTAACACCTCCCCAAAAGAATGCTACACCCAGCAAAACTTGCCTTTTGAAATGAAGGAGAAATGAAGTCTTTCATATTTAAAGAAAGCTGAGAGAATTCATTACCACTGTGTCCACTGTTTTAGTCAGTTTTTTCAGTGCTGTGACTAAAATATCTGACCAAAACAATTTTAGGGGAGAAAAGTTTATTTGAGGGCTCATGGTTTCAGAGATCTTAGTCCATAGAAGGCTGTCTCCTTTCCTCAGGGCTCTAGGTCAGGCAGAACATCATGGGGGAAGAGTGTGGCAGAGGGAAGCAGCTCACATAGGGATCAGGAAGCAGAGGGAGGGAGTCTCCACTTGCCAGATACAAATATGTACCCCAAAGCCACACCCCAATTCCCACCTTCTCCAGCCACACCCTATCACTTCAGTTACCACTCAGTTAATGCATATCAGGGGATTAATCACTGATTGGGTTAAGACTCTCACAACCCAATCGTTTCTCCTCTGAACCTTCTTGTATTGTCTCACACATGAACTTCTGGGGGACACTACATCTAAACCCTCACGCCTACCTTACTAGAAATGCTTAAGGGAGTTCTTCAGGCAGAAACAAAAGGATGATCATTTTGGTCAACTTTTTTGTCACTGTGACCAAAACACCTGACAGGAACAATTAGTGGAGCAAAAGTGTATTTTGAAGCTCATGGTTTCAGAGGTCCCAGTCCATAGAAGGCCAGCTGTATTCCTCTGGCCTCTAGGTGAGGCAGAACTTCATTGGTGGAAGGATGTGGTGGAAGAAAGCAGTTGACATAATGGCGCCAGGAATGGGGGGAGGGAGACAATGCTCCCCTCCACTTAGACAAAATATAGACCCTAAAGTCATGCCCTCAGGGTCCCACCTCCTCCAACCACCCTACCTACCCACAATGACCATTCAGTTAATTCCTATTATGTAATTAATGCACTGATCAGGTTAAGGCTTTCATAACCCGATCACTTTGACTCTAAACCTTTTTGCATTGTCTCACACGTGAACTTTTGGGGGACACCTAATATCTAAACCATATCAGGGATAATTACTATTATCAATAAATAATAAAATATAAGACTTACTGGTAGAGGTAAGCACATGGTCAAATGCAGAATATTTCAATAATACAATGATAGTGTGTAAATTAAGCATTTCTTTAGTGTGAAGTTGAGAAGTCAGTTTCCAAAGAAGATATAAAAATGGCCAACAGGTATCTGAAAAAGTGTTCATTGTCATTAATCATCACAGGAAAATGCAAACAGTGGCATGAGATACTACCTCTCATGCATTAGGATAGTTATTAAAAATTCAAAGTGTAATGTTACGGTTTAGATATGTGGTGTTCCCTGAAAGCTCATACACAAAACAATGGAGGAGGTGAGGTGATTAGGTTATGTTGTAAGTGAATTGGTGGGTTAATCCACTGATAATTAATAACTGAGTGGTAACTTTTGGCAGATGGGGTGTGGCTAAAGGAAGAAGGCCCTAGGGTGTGCCTTTGGGGGTTATATTTTGTCCCTGGTGAGTGGAGCTTTCACTCTGTTTACTAGTTGCCTTGTCTTAAGCTACTTCCCTCCACCACATCCTTTCACCATGATGTTCTGCCTCACCTCCAGACCAGAGCTATCCAGCCAATTGCAGACTCAACATCTGCAACAGTGAACCAAAATAAACTTTTCCTCTTCTAAATTGTTCTTGTTTGTTCTTTTGGTCACAGCAATGAAAAAGCCAACTTAAAAGCAAATGTTGGTGAGGGTGTGAAGAGAAAGGAACACTTGTATATTGTTTGTGGAAATATAGATTTAGAGATTATGGAAAACATTATGTAGGTTTCTGAAGAAATTAAAAATAGAACTAGACTGGTGCAGTGACACACGCCTGTAATCCCAGAGGCTTGGGAGGCTGAGGCAGGAGGACCACCAGTTCAAAGCCAGCCTCAGCAAGGGCAAGGCACTAAGCAACTCAGTGAGACCCTGTCTCCAAATAAAATACAAAATAGGGCTGGGGATGCTCAGTGGCCTAGTGCCCCTGAGGTCAATCCCTGGTTTTATATATATATATATACATAAAATATATATAAAAAGATACATATATATATGTATATTTTTCCCAGTGTAGAAATATTTTCTCAGTGTAGAAATTATAGAAACAGCCTAATTTCTCATCAATGGAAACATGGATAAAGAAGCTGTGGAATATATATATACAATGGAATAGTAACGCTAAAAAAGAGTGGGATCTTGTCCTTTGCCATAATATAGATGAGCCTGGAGGATGCTAAGTGAAATAAGACAGACATAGAAATTTATTGCATGATCCCACTTTAATGTGCAGTCTATAAAAACAAAATATTCTGAGACAGAGAATAAAATCGTGGTTACCAGAGATGTGGAGAGGGTGAGAAATGGGAGATGCAGATCAGAGGATCCAAAATAGCAGAAACGAGTTGGGCACAGTGGTGCATATTTGTAATTCTGGTGACTCAGGTTGCTGAGGCAGAAGGATTACGAGTTCAAGACCAGTCTGGCAAATTAGTGAGACACCATATGGAAATAAAAAGGCCAAGGATGTAGCTCAGTGGTGAAGTGCCTGTTGGTTCAATCCCCAGTACAGCAAATAAATAATGAATAAATAAACAACTATATGTAAAATCAAAGTAGCAGATATGTAGGATGAACAAGTCTAGAGATTAAATGTACAGCCTGGAACTATAGTTAATAAAATTCTACATGCAGATTTTTTAGATTTTAGCTGCTCTAGCTCCAAAAAAAAAAAAAAAAAAAGAAACATGAGTAACTATGTGAAGTGATAAAAATGTTCATTTGCTTCACTGTAGCAACTGTGATTATAAATTTTAGGTATCAACTTGACTGGGCCATTGGATACCAAGATATTTGGTTAAATGTATTATCTCAGTGTGTCTATGGAGGTGCTTCCAAAGGAGATTAACATTTAACTTTGTAGGCTAAGTAAAGCAGATGACCCTTTTCCATGTGGGTGAGCCTCATGCAATCCACTGAAACCCTGAACAGAAGAAGAGGTAGTAAGAAATAATTCTTTTTCACTGCATGGCTACCTAGAGGCTGGGACATTGCTCTACTACCTGCAGAATCAGACTTGAACTCACACCACTGACTACAGACTTGTACTGAAATTTGATCTGGGCTTTCGTGGTCTGCACTTCTCATTTCCATCATCACACAGCCAGGCCCTGTATATGTGCCTACACTCTCATGCTCCAGCGACTTCTGTTTCTGTGGAAAACCCTGACCAACACAATCGTATTTTTTCTACTTTATTTATGCATCCTAAAATAATATGTTGTATGCCTTAATTCTATACAACAATTAAAAAAACTAAATTTATAGCATATTTGAAATAAAACACTAGAATAGTCATGGTGGATAAAATAAAAATCTTATTGACTTTCTTGAACTTATTTTAAACTTTTGATTATTTTTTTAATTTTAAAATCCATCTGGTGTTGGAGGAGGCGCCATTATCTTGTCAGAGCTTAGGGCCTCTAAAGTCTTAATAGAGAACATGTGGGGAAGAAGTAATTAGACAGTGACATTGAACAAGTAATTAAAGTGTGATGAGTACTGTAAAGGAGAAATAGAGAGTGCTGTGGAGCATATGACAGGGGACCCTCACCTCCCTCCTCTTTTCTCTGTGAAATCCAAGACATGGACTCCTCACACCACAGTGGGAAGAAGCTCTTAGAAGGGCTGGCGATGGCAGTGCCTGGAGTGGGTGAGGCTGGGGGAAGGAATCCCTCCTTCTGGCTGCCCATGAGCTGGACCAAAACACAGTTGTGGGCAAACTGAGAAGCACGGGAAGCCCTTGAAAAAGGACTCAGCTGGGATAAAGATTTTCACTCTAATAAAATTGACTAGTGGTGTGATGTTGATTTCAAGACACAAAAAATCAGTTTATTATCTTTAAATGGTAGGAAAATAGGGGAAGCTATGAATAATAGCCACTGCATCCACAGTGCATGGATAAACTTTAAACACTTCTCTCGTGGCTTTGAGGTCTTCTGGAGGCTCATTATAGAGACTGTCTGGGAAGGTTTATATGGTACCATTAGTACACAGTGGATGGTCACCTGCAGTTTGATAGAAATGAGGTGGCCATCATTGTTTTGGGCAGGCCACTGTGTTTAGCAGTTTCCTACTTTGGTGGGCATCAGAGTCATCTGTAGGGCTTGATCAAACACGTATCCTGCAGCCCCAATCTGGAGCTTCTGATTCATTTCTGGCACAGGGTCTGAGGATTCACATTTCTCGTAAGTTCCCACAGGCTGCTATGGATGCTGCTGCCCTTGGCATGTGGTGATGAATTGGCTAACCCTAATGATGGGGGGTAGAAAGGGTATTGGCCTTGGAATCAGTTTTCCTGAACCTTAGAATATGCATTCTAATGACATTGTCACAAGGGTCAAATTATATAATGTAAATTGAGAAACCATAAACCTTTGAGACTAAAAATGATTTCTTACCTCCCATATGATCATGCATCTCTAAATAGTGTCTTACATGAACTACTTCCATAGATTGGGGAAGGTGTCCATAGGGTTGCAAGACAACATCTCTGACCTCCAACAGGCATGGAACAGAAGAATTCATTAAGAACTATTGACATGCTACAAATCAGACACCACTAAAAAATTTGGCGATGATCAGTTCTGTGGTGTTTCTGGAAGTTTCTATCATTGTTTCATCTGGTTATCTGTCAAATGTGTTGGAAATCAGAACTGACTGTTTTCCCAGTCTTTTCTAATTATGAGTGAATGAATGAAATCTCTTGGCCATGTGCAGTTGAAGTTCCTTCAGGAACAATGGTGTTGAGAGAAATGGTATCATTTCAGTATAAAATGTTATAAAACAGAGATGTCAACGAAAAGTAAGGAACAAACCATTTTGACTATGTGAAGCAATTCATTCCTGCTGATGAGATTTAAAAATCCTAATGATCATTTTTATTTTCTGGCATATTAAACCATTATACAATTTATTTTTTATTCAACTTTATTAAGTATTTAAAAAATTAAATCTTAAACTAAAGGTCATTCTATCCCTATTTGCTACAAATGAGACTCGGTACTTTACTAGCTTTCAACTACCCTAGTGTACTTTATCTTTAGTCTCAGCTGAAGACCTGACCGAGCTGGGTTGTTCCAAGAGAAATAGGTGACTCTGAGCCCTGGTAAAACATTTCAACATGGATGTGTCCTCAAAGTAAATTTGTGAGATGTACTGGGAGAACAGGAAAATTGAGAATCCCTTCTGTGGGATATCCAGAAACCCTTTATTTGACCATTACACTGTTCATGGAACTTATCACTTTCAAGTGGTGACAGAAAATCATTGAGAAGTGTCCAGCGATGACAAAGGAAGTATTCCTGTATATTAACTGTCCTGGTGGTGGTTGTTCCAAGTCCTGGGTCCATGCCAAGTGGCTTGCCAGGTAGCCTTCAAGGTTTTCCTTGAAATATGGTTTCCTTCAAGCTTTGGGGGTACATGTTTACTTGTGTTTTAATAAATATGGCTGCAAGATTTCCCATAGGAGGTTGAAATGTTGTTCCTATGGCATTTCCAGGGGAGAATAACAGAACGAGGAAGGAAACATATTAAAGAACACAGGCCTGAAGGACTAGCAGGAGATGGTTGAGGGCAGTCCCACTGGCAGCTGAAAGAAGCAGTCACTCTGGACTCCATAGTAGGGCAGACTGGATTGAATTTTATCCCGCCACTCTAGATCTCTGACTTCCAGCAAATCATCTGGCAGAACCCCAGTTTCCTTTTTTATAATATTAGCTTAAAACCATTTTCTTCCTCACTTAAGCATGGAGAAGATCACATGAGGGAGTATCTATTCATTTCGACTAGAATGCATGTTCCTGTAGAGAAGATAGCAAGGTCCTTATGCATTTATTTAAAGATCCTGTACTGACTGCCTACTATGTGCCTCACACTGGGAGATCAACCTCCTGTGTGTTACTCCATCTCATTGTGTTTTGCTCCATGCTCAACATACAGGTAGCACTCATGCTCTCTGAATTTGTGAAATAAAAATTTCCCTTTGCTTCTTTAAAAAAAATGATATCACTTGGGTCAAATTCTTCATTCACCTCTCCTACCTTCTTAAAGTATGTTCAACTTTTAATTCAGACAACCTATTATTAAAAAGATGGAGCGCTATAATTTCTTCCCTGGTCCTCCATGTCATAGTATTTCCTGGGGACAGAATTGATTAAAATTTGACACAGGAAGATTTTTTTTTTTTTACAGGATTAAATATATGCAAAGAACCATGACTGTGTTACTATCATAGTTTGTATTCTTGAAGTTTGGATCTAATTTTTGATTGAAGCATTTTTGCCCCAATGAAATTATATCATATGTTATAATGGAGCAGCTAATAAGATCTGATACAGGGACTCTCAATTGAATTTCATTTTTTAAAAAAAGATCATAAAATGTCTTCCTAATAGTTTAATTAGGGAAAATGGAAGATCATAGTATTTCTATATTAATACAGTAACTTAGATAATTGGGATAATATGAACTACATGGTGAGAAAAATAGGAAATCTGGAAGGCAAAGGATAAACAACCCACTACTTACCAGTTCCTAATAGACATTTGTTTTGTTTCAAGGAAACTCAGCAGATGCC
This sequence comes from Glaucomys volans, assembly GCA_020662805.1. Lineage (NCBI taxonomy): Eukaryota > Metazoa > Chordata > Mammalia > Rodentia > Sciuridae > Glaucomys > Glaucomys volans. The sequence continues at coordinate 543,577 of JAJEJO010001547.1, forward strand.
ATGCAAAGGCTCGAAGTAATCATTCTCCTTCATGTGGACAACACAGAATTGTCCTACCACAGCCCTGTTTTGTAGTGACTGCTTCCCTGGGAAAGGCATTGTTCTGAATCTTACTGCTTCAGAACAACTGTCACTTGTCCCCCTGATTAGGGCATTGTATGAAAACAGTGCATTCTTTGCAGGATTCTCACTAATCTCTCTCCTTTCATCCAGCGCTTGCTTCCCAGTTTCTCAGAGCCCTGCCTTCGCATTTTTAATCAAATGCTCCTAAAAGTTGATATTCATGTATTCTGCTTGCCTGAAATCTCTGTTCATACCTCACTATGAAGGTCTTATCTTTCTCTTTTATATTTCAGTCTGGTCGGGGAGTGAAATTAAGCTCGATTCCCTAATTGGGAGCCACATGGGGCATCTGCATGATGATAACTGTACCAGAACTCAATAGCTACCCAGCACTCTGAAACAGAAGGTCGCCATTTTGTAAAACCAGAGAAAATGCTACTGGGCATTTTGTAGAATTGTCAATCAGGATAGAATGGACACTAATTGCTTCTCCCACAGCTGTTAACATTTCTCTTCAGCAGCCAAGCAACCCTTAAGACAGGAACAAACTCTCGAAGACATCTGACAATTTTCTACAAACCTAAGTATAGGCTTCCAAGGTGACATCTGTGATGAGTTGTCCATTGATTAACATAAATGAAAAGTTAACACTTCTGAACAAATAAAATATTTTAGACAGAGAAATATGATTCTAGTAAAAAAGACAAAATGTCAGATAAATAAAATTGTCATATGTTTACAATTCTGGGGTGTGTTTTGTGTCTTTGTGATATCATATACTTTTCTCTAACAGTGTTCTCCAAGGTTGATATGCCACATCCAGGGATGGAACACCACCAATTCAGTGGGTATGGGAATGAATTGTTTAAATGTCTTTACATTTTTTTATTTTTATTTTTACTTTCTTGGGGTGCTAGATATTGAACCTAGGATCTCACACATGGTATACGCAAATGCTCTACCATTGAGCCACATACCCAACTCATTTCTTTTTCTTTCTCTTTTTATCTCAAAGTTAAGAAAAAAAGTGTACAAGGAACTTATACAACTCAGTAGCAAAAACATAAACAATCTAATTTTAAATGGTTGAAGGATAGATATTTTTCCAAAAAAGACATACAAATGACTGACAGGTATATGAAAAAATGCTCAATGTCAATGATCGTTAGGGAAATGCAAATTGAAACCACAATGAGATATTGCCTGACATCTGTTGACATCTGACACAATAGAAAATAAGTGTTGGTAAAATGTAGAGGAAAGGGAACCACTGTGTTCTGTTGGTAAGGGGGAAATGTGGCACATCAATTATTAAAGCAATATTGTGGCTCTGTAAAACATTGATCTACCTTATGATCCAGTGACTCTACTTTTGGATATATATCCAAAGAAAACAAAATCAGCAGCTAGAAGAAATACACGTACTCCTGTGTTCATTGAAGATTTATTCACAGTAGGCAACGTATGAAACCAACCTAGGTGTCTGTCAATGGAAGGATAAAGAAATAGTGGTATATATAAAAGGAACATTATTCAGTCACGAAGAAGACGGAAATACTGCCATTTGGAACAACATGGATGAAATTTGAGGGCATTATGCTGAGTAAAATATGGCAAAGACAGACAAATACTATATGATTTCCCTTACAAGAGACATCTAAAAGAATTAAACTAAATATACAGAGAGTAAAATGAGGGTTTCAGGGACTAGGATATAGGGAGAATGGGGAATTGATGGTCAAATGGTCCAAACTTATAGTTGTAGGGCTGAATATGCTCTGAGGATGTAATGTAAGGCATGGAGGTTATAGTTAACTATAATAATACAATTATATGCTCAAAATTGGCTAAAACAGATCTTTAAATGTTATCACACACACAAATGATAAGAAAGTGAAGTCACAGATGTTTTAATTAACTTGATTGTGGCAATATATACAAATAAGATAAACATATATTAAATCATCATATTGTCCACTTCAAATTTATACCATTTTGTCAGTCTTCCTTCAATAAAGTTGGGCAAATAAAGATGAAGAAAAGTTGTGAGCCTTATTAATGGGTAAAGGAAAAATTTGCAGGGGTACATGTTTATAATTCTTAAGTAAATGCAGCTATATTGAGAATGAATGGTTCAAAAAACCTTACTAATTAGAATGTGCACTATTTGTCTGTCTGTGTAATAATATTCCCCACAAGGACAGCCTAAAGTGGGCAGTATTCATTATCTCACACTTCCTATGGGTCAGGAATTTGGTGCAATTAGCTGGGTGCTTCTGGTTCCAGGTCTCTTGGGAACCACAGCTGTTAGCCAGGGCTGTGGTCCTATTGAAGGCTCAACTGGGAGTGAACTGTTTCAAGTTCACTCACCTGGTTATTGGCAGCATTCAGTTCTCTGCAGTCTGTTGGTCTGAGGGCCTCTGAAGGCCTCAGCTCCTCTCTGGTGAACACCAGGCAGGTTGGAGGTCTTTCTCCTTCTTAGCCTTTTTATATGACACCTCACACTACAGAAGCTGCCTTCTATATTCAGGTGAGTGAGAGAGGGAAGAAAAACATCCGAGTTAAATGCCAAAGTCTTTTTTATAACCTAATATTGCACGAGACACTTCATTACCTCTTCCATATTTTATTCAGGACAATTTAGAGACAAGTCTCTTGAGTAGTGAGTCTCTAAATCTAGCCCATGTTCTAGGGAGCAGAATACAAGGGTGTGGAGATAAGGATTCAGGGATCATCTGGGAATGTCTTCGAAGCTGCTCACCATGGAGTATGTGATCAATAAGTCTGCAGAATATGTCATGGAGTGTAACTGGGCAAAACCTCCTGTGGAGGTTCAGATTATAAAGCTGTTAGGCTTGGAGGGAGGACACTTGGGGTCTCTGTTGGATCTTCCCCTTCATTTCCATTTCCCCTTCCCCCTTCTCCTTCCCTTTCCTCCTCCTCTTTCTTCTTCTCCTCCTCCTCCTCCTTCTCCTCCTCTTCCTCCTTCTCTTTGCTCTTCTTCTCAACTTTAAAAAATATAAAAACTATTCTTAGATTGAAGGGTATACAAAAACGGGCCACAAGGTAGCTCTCACCTGTAGACTCTGCCTTGTCAACTCTTGTTCTAATGGATGGTGAGGAAGATTTCAGCTCACAATAAAAAACAAACAAACAACAAAACCCTCTAATGATGAAGGCTATCCAATGATAGATGCAGTGTGCCCTCAGAATAAAGTAACTCCTTTATTTGTAGAATTATTTAGCAGAGTTATCAAGTGAAGGACAGTAGGGATTGAAAGATAAAGCCAGAAAAAAATGGGCCAATTGAGTTCATCCAACTTAAATTCTTCTAAGGCACAACTTGAGTCCCAGTAGCTGGGGCTCCTAGATGAGTTTGACTGGCAATGGATTTACTATATCTGATTTGAAAGAAACACGAAATACCAGCATATCATCGTCTCAAGATAAGAAAACTTGTTTTTGTTTCCCCCAAATTTATTCGACCAAGAAATCTCCCATGTACTTTGTTTTAGCCACACCCCTTACATTTATTCCATGGGACAACTGCAGGAAACAGGTGCTAACTGCCATATGAGATCTCTTCCATCTTTTATATTTATTTATTTATTTATTTATTTATTTATTTATTTACTTTTAACTGCAAAAACAGATTTGAATTTATTTTTTCACATATACGCCATTTACAGTACTATAAAATTCATCTTAGTCATCTTCTCAGGGCAATAATTCTGAAAGAATCTTGGGATTGTCATGGCATGGACTCTTCTGTAAGTGTGTCCTTATGAGATTTAACCTTGATTGTACATTAAATAGCAGTTTAAATTTATATATAAGCAAAAAAAATTTCATACAATTGTTTGTATCACAACTTCAAATAGTTCTAGAGATTGCCAATATACATTTCTATTATAAGTGTTCTTTCCAATACCACACATTCACAAAGTAAATAAAACACATAAAAAATTGTAGTTTTATCCAATCCTTTAAAAATGTCTTAAAATAATTTTTTAAAAAGCTTTAGAAATGGAGGACACATTCTGAAATATTTCAGTGTTCTGTCTGGGTTAGTAAACAATATAAATTATTAAATATATATATTTTTTATTCATTTAATTTTGATCCATTGAACACAAATGGGATACAACTATTGTTTCTCTGGTTGTACAAAAAGTAGAGTCACACCATCTGTGCATTCATACATGTACACAGGGCATATTCCTCCACCTTTTAAGATTCATGATTTTAAATACATGGGATGCTAGTTGGTTTTCAGTTATTTCATGTGTTATCTATCTACCTTTCTAAAATGCTTAGTTCATTTTAGCAAATATTTACCAAGTATACCTTTTAAGGCAGGCCCTCTTGCTAATCATGGATAGGTAGAGATGATAGTGTCCCTGTCCTCAAAACTCTAGGTTCTGAACTTACACTCAGTGGTTTTCACACAGAAAGTACTTATGACAGATTTATTAAACAAATGAAAGACTGAAAAATCAGAGCCCTTTGCATCATTTGAGATTGTGGACACAGAGGGGAAGTCAGAGCATTCTTCATGAATCAGAGCATTCTGGATGAAAAGTAACAATGCCATCAGTTATCTCAATGTTGCCATAAATCTGGATAGATGTTCCTGAGCAATCAAACCAAGTTTATCACCATTATAAATTTAAGAGATTAAGCTAAAATTGTGCTTCCTAAATTCCAAATTATATTAGAGTCTACCACTTTAAAAACAACCCTTGTGGATTCAAGTTCACGCCTTCCCACTAGATGGTTTGATATGACTCTGGCTTTCATCTTTGCATAATAGAATATTATCTGGTTACAACACTTAATTCAATTAGCAGTATCCTTTAAACTTCTCCATCCTTTGTTGAAATGCTTAAATTTATTCCTCCTTTACCCTTGCTTCTCCTTTCTCAATCTTGGAAATGACAGACCGTCATTAATCTGTATCTTTTGAGGTTATCGTTCCACTTTGGCTAGGAACCATCTCCATCTTATCAGCACTCATAGTGCATCCTTCAGGCTTCCCTCCTCTATATTGTGCATTGACATCAATATTCCATCCTTATATATTTCTAATCTCAGCCAGGAAAGTGGTATCATCTTCATTTCTGGTCAGATAAAATAGATGTTCCACTGGATATGTAAATGATCCTATAAACCAGATGAATTTAGAAGGTTTTGCTTTCAACATTGAAAAAAGATCTTTGTCCTTAAATCAGACAGTATGGAAACAAGTGAAATGTTACATGCTGGCATATTTTTGAATGCTATTTTCTTTTACCTTCCTGTGAAGAAGAAAATGACATCTGCAACTCAGGATTTGCTCAGGAAAATGAAGGCTTTTCATTCATTTACAAAAAAAAAAAAAAAAAAAAAAAAAAAAAGGGAGGATCAGGAGCACTTAGTGAAGCTTTCATTCTGTCTATCTCTCCAGTTGTCATGATATAACAATGCTGGCCTCTGCTACCCTGGGCTGGGAGCAAACGGATGCCTCCCACCAAAAAAGGCTGAGAAATCCAATTCCAGAATGCCTTAACTGGAAGGAATCTGAAATGATATCAGGTCCGACGCTCTGTTTTTATAGTTGAGGACACAGGGGCTCAAGGAGATGAAATGGATTGTGAAAGGACACAGGACACTCAACAGTTGTCAGATTCCCTGACTCCCAGTCCAGGGCCCTTAGATTAGCAAAGCAAAGGTCTTTAAATAATGAAATAAAAGGAATTTTGACTGATATGGAATTCATTGGTGGTTGGGTCCACATACTTTGAAATATCTAGGTGCATTAAGACATAATAAGGTCCACAGACAGGGAAAGCATAAATGATAGGAAGTTCGAAAGTTTTGGATCTCTCTGTGTTCCACTTCAGAGACCTAAGCTATAGTCACATCAATTGCATTTTGGAAAGGGATTTAAGATACTTTGGAAAATTTAAGGAAGCCAAAAATCAGTTATTGAAATATTTATATATATTGATATATACATATATCAATATATATATGAATATATATATAAGCATATATATATATTCACACACATATATAAAGGGTACCTTCTTTTTGTAACCCTTCATTTACAAAAATCTGAGTGAAAATTGAGATAATTAATGAAATATTAAACAAAAGCTGTGAAGATCAGCAGTAGAAGAAATCAATATCAAAGGCCTTTGTGTAGAATATCCCACATCTGATGATTAGAACTCTCCACAAACCAGCGTCTGGCATTGTGCGTTGGGAGGCCTGTTTTCTCCCTACACCTAATCTTGGCTCACGCTGCTCCCATGGCAGGATCTCTGGGCTTGCACCTTTCATGTCATAAGGTCAGGTTGGTCAATATTTTAATTGGCCGGAGGTCCTTAATGCCATTTCTATATCCAGATGGCGATCATTTACTTTACTACAGACAGAAGTGACTGTGAGCAGATTTCAAAATCCATTCCCTGAAGTCCAGACTAAATGTGTCCCCAAATAACTTTCCCATTTAAGAAGGGAAGCGGAGGGCCAGGGAAGGATAACTACCAAAGTCTGCTCACCAGCCAGTTAACAGTGGACGTGGGACTAGAGCCCACATTCCCAGTCCCACCCACATTTCCTTGAGTTTTTCCTCTCTTCCCTGGGCTCTTCCTGGCTTTCCCACTGTGCTTTACTGTGGGCACTGAGAGAAGGAGCAGGATCTTAGAGTTTTCCAGCTTTTCAAATGGGTGATGGGCCTGATGGGGATGTTTCCTCCATGCAAAATTTTAATCAAACCCTCTAGAGGGAAGATTTTGAGTGGAGTCCTGTGACTTTGATGGACAGGTTGAAAGAAGTTCCCTTCATAGGAGATTTTGGCTTTGTCCAGTCTGGCCCTGGCCTGGCTTCCCAATCATTTTTAACCCTTCCAGGTGGACTACAGACATTCTTCATTTAGGAATTTTTGCAGTTCTCTGATTTGTTTTTTCTGTCCTTGCTTTTAGAACTGTGTTTCTCTGTGAGAAATACTCTTCTGACTTTATTCTTCTACCTGGCTAATTATTTCTAGGTATAACTTGGGATACACATGAAAAAATTGTATATCCCTCACCAATTTTCTAGTTCCTAACGGTCCCTAAAACAAATCGTCTGCAGCGCCCTGTGCCTGCAAAATTACCTAAAAGCACAGCAAATGATTGCATTAAAATACCACCCTTTGGCCCTAAGAGGAGACTGTACAAATATTCAAAAGAGATGGTTGTAGTTAGCAGGCACTCTAGTGCAGCCAGCTCTTGTTTTTAAATGTTATGCCCAGAAGAGATCTTTGAAATTTTATAAACAGATGGATTCTTTTTGCTTGATTCACTAATGTTTTACAATTAACTAATTAACAGGTTTATTGCCAAAATTAGCAATAAAAAGTGTTCAGGAGCTTCGTCCAAAGCAGTCTTTTGCAATTACATAGATACCAAAACAATCTGCATGATAGTTTGAGGCTAAACGTTGCTCAAATCAGAATTTCACCTGCTGTTTTCAAATAAAAGTTGACAAATACAAAAATGAACCCTGTAGATTTCCACATTTCTTTCATATACATGAGCCACTGCCTTAATTAATAATAATTACAGGTAACACAAACTGTAGTTAGAAGGCCTGAGCATACCCAGATTGCTTTCAAGTATGCAAAATTGCTTAGCAAACACAGTTCTGAAGGACTATCAGGAACCACTTTTATGTAAAGTCCATCTGCTCTTCTCTTGCCAGAGGGACCTTAAGTGACCTGCTCAATCTTACTTCCTACTGTTCCTACCATGAGCTGGGTCAGGCCCCTGCCTGGGGAGTCATCATTCGATGACTGCTGTGGTCCTACCCTAAGTCCCTCTTCAACACACTTCAACAAGCTTCTGCTGTGGTCAAATCTCTGTGGTTCCTGGAACATCCATCACTCTGGGTCTTGCTATTCTGCCTGGAGAGCCTTCTAGGCTTTATCAGGACGTAGTATGGATATTACTTCTTTGGGATACATTTCCCAATCAATGTCCTATTCCTGCTTTCCAAAGATTCAGTAGGGAAAGACGGGTTCCCCTTTTGGTATTCTTTCACTGAACATAAGTAATTTGTAATGGAGAAGGAATATGATTTGGATTTTTAAAAGGTTTTTAGGCTCAGTGAAAACCAGTGGGAAAGAAGGGAGGCAGGAACAGTGAGAGCAGGAGGGAGGGAAGGAAGGGAAAGTCAGGTTTTTGCTTATTTCTGGGGCCTTGGATCGGCCCATTCCCTCTACCTGGAATCACAGAGTTCCATTTCTTGGTTCATTTCTCAGAACCTGTGGAAGTTTCAGTTTGTACCAAACCACTTACTGTGACTTTTTTATGAGCCTGTTTTAGCCCTCTATTTTTTCTGGCATGAAAAATCTGTTTCCTCAATTAGATTATAAACGTCTTGGGCTGCAAGGTGTGGGGTACAGAATCTCAGCATGAGAAGGTGCTTAGAGAGCTAGGACCATTCAGACACCTGTCATAGTGTGGGACTCCCTGGGGCCACAGTCCTGGCACCTTGGATATTGCCCTTGAAGCTTCTTTGGTGTCCAGCCCTTGATAAGCACTCTCTGTGCATGATTAATCAATTAAATATTCCTTGTCCTTAACAAGATTAAAAACTGTTCTTATGACTTTATTGATTTATTAAATTAATTACTTTTTTATTTATACTCTCCCATGTTCCAAAAAAAGCCAGACACAGTTGGATCCAAAGCAATTGTGATCTCTTCAGCCTATGGTGTAGTAAAAGCAGTGAATTGAAGGCCAGCAGATGTGCCCTGATTGCCTAAGTTCCAAGGCAACACTTGGAGTTGACACTTGGTCCTAGGGCCTCCCTGACTTTAGAAGGTGGGAGGGAGAAGGTGGGCCATCTGCACTGGCACTCTAAGGCATGGTGCTTATCCTTGTGTCCACACTTCATAGACTGATATGGCAATGTTCTGCTCCCAATCTTACCAGCCTCCCCCAGGCTGTCAGTGCTGGAAGCTATGCCAGTGTGGGCTTCATTGTGGTGTTACCTTCATCTCCGTGTGGAGGTGGTATTCCTTTCCTGGTCCATCCTCCACGATGTTGCTGGGGCTCTTCTCCCTATAGAAACAAGCTGGCATGCAGGATTCCCCTGCAGAAAAGCCTCTGAGGGCTCTATGTCTTGTGTGGGAGAAAATGCAAGCACTTGAGTTTGGAATAGGCATCTTTTATAACAAGGCCTCAAAGCTTCATCTCCAGCCTTGTTCCAGGCACCCTGAGCCTTTCTTAGGCTACCATGTCCATTCTGCATTTGTTCTCTTACACTTTGGATGGGAAAGAGAATGTTTTCATTCATCTCTGCTAGGTGAATGTTTCTCCATCAGGAAATCCCCCATCCTTCCTCCAAATCAGCACACACAAGGCGGGTTCCATGGCAGTTCAGCAGCACTTTGACCTGAACTACTACATAGTCATCATTTAACAGCAATTTCAATAAACAGCTACTCTAAGACAGAGGCTGTGGAGTTGGCAACTCATTCTGAAAATGGAAACCCATTACTTGTTGCTTCACTCACCCAGAGAGGAAGCATCCTGCATCCTGATCATTGGCACAGTGTATCGTCAATTATGCTAGTTTGGACAAACACATTCTTGGGCATTTCTTGCTTGTTGATTTATTATCATCCTAGTGACAATTTTCCTCCTTAATAACTAGCCATTTTATAGATCATTTATGAAAATGCAAGTGACTGTAGGTATAGCGTCCATAGACAAAATTTTTCAGAGTTCTACATTAGAAAACTGTGTATTGAATCTAGAGGCTGAAGATATCTTTCTGCCATCGTCTTTCCAATCTGTTCTTTGAGAATTTCATTCTTTTGCTTTTGTACTTATCTGTAGTTAATTTTTGCATTAACATTGTCTTTGACATTGTATTAGACATATTCTTTAATTTTTTCACATAAAGTATGGGGAATTAGGTACACAACTTCTCTACAGATAACGTGAATAAGGATAATGGCAGTTTTAATGCTCAAACTCCTTCCGTATTTTATTAAAATGTATACCATTATTTTATCCTAGTTTCTTCAGGGAGATCAGCAGATACTATTCAAGGAACTTGAGAAGAAATACAAGCCTTATTAACTCTCATCATTTTTGTTAAAAAATAACCTGTTGCTGTACTTTTCATGGAGTAAAAATGCTAAGAAGATTTATAGGTCCTCCCTTTCACAGTGGAGGGACAGTAAGTAGCTGCACTAACCAGACAGGGTCCAGAGCAGATGCCAAGAAGCCCCAACCAGCATCAGAGCTGCCAGGTCTGCTTTCCTGTCCTCATACCCCCAGGAAGCGCACAGCCCAGTGGATGCATGTTCTCAGAGCGGAGCTGCTGTGAACCAAGCCCTGCTTAATCCGATGCTTCATTAGCATTGCCCTGGATTGAAGGATTTGCTATGCTCATTGACACTCTCCATCCCTTCTCTAAAATATATATGCTGCCGACACCCACCCACCCATACTTGTGGCATTTTAAGTGATTGCTATTAGGTCGTGGCATTTTAAACGTCAGTTCCTTTGTGCATTTTTGATGAAGTACATCACATATGCAAAACAGTTTTTAATACGTTTTTCATTTCTTTAAAAGATAATAATTAAATACCTGGGCATCCGCTATCCAGCTTCAAAAACTGCAAACCTGTGTTTCTTCCGTCCCTGTATTCCTCTCCCTATCTCTTTCCTCCTGTGTTTCTTCCCAAAGTAACCACTGTCCTGAATTGTCTCTTAATTTCTCTTTAATTTTTCGTCATGGTTTTAAGTGTACACCATATATATGTATACGGATTATACATATGTACATATATATGTGTATATGCATACATATAACTTTCTTATCTATATCTAATATGTCTATATAATAACATTATTATAGATACCATTATGCACACATATTGTGATACACGTTTTGTGATACACTATATGTTACTTTATGTCATTTAATTTTTTACCTTTATATGTTCAGCTATTATGTGCTCAATGTATCTTGTTGTGGTGGCTGTTGTTGTCCTACAGCTTTAACAGACTTATTTAAAATTAATAACAACTTGATCAACTGCCCAGAGTTTAAGGAAGGACTTTAAACTTGATCATCTGTTTTTGAAATTTAAATCTTATTCTTCTTCTGTATTTTGATTCTCTTCTATTTCTCTCCCAACCGTTAAAAATTCTTTTGGTTGTTTTGAATGGCCAATATTGATCTAGATCTGCCCTTACATTTCCTAATCTTGTCCCTCACTATTCTGTCCAGCATCATTTTCCTAGGTCTTAGAGCACAGCCTTTACATTGTGCTCTAGGGAGGGGTCTGTCCTCAGCTGATCTTCTAATATATTATTTGTCTTCACCTTCTTTCTTAAAGACCAGTTCCACTTTATATTTTTCTCATTATATTGAAGGTACTATTCTAAAATCTGACTTTCATCATTGCTATGGCTAAATCATCAATCAGTTTAATTTCCATTCCTTTGTGGAAAATCTTTCTTTTAAGAACTCCTTTTGGGGAGTGATTTCTTTTTATTTTGTCTCCTTGGAATTTGCTGCAATTCTGAGAATTGGTGTCTTTAAGCGTTTCTAGAAAATTCTCAACAATTCTTTCTTTAAACAAGTCCTTTTCCCATTCTCTATAATATTTTGGCAGAGATGTGTTTTGGATATTCCAGGCACAAAATCAGGGTAGTTTTTCTAGCTCCTCCTTTAACTAGGTTAGGCTATGAGGCTGTCATGGACAGGGGAATGTGGGTAGAAAGGACACCTGTCCTACTGGATTAGGCAGACACCTAGGTAGTGCACTGTGCCATCAGCTTTGTGGGGCCAGAAGAGTATCCGTTGCAGTTTATAGGGACTCATGGACATTTGGGAATGGCCTGGATATTTAGTCAGAGAGTTGACAGGAGATAAGGAGATCTGAGACAGAGGTATGTACACATAGGAGTGGGTGATAAGTCTAAAGATATTTAAAGCACATATTAATGCCCATCACAGAGCATCTGCTATGGAAGAGGTACTCAGCAACCAAGAACGCAAAATGATTCATCTGGTTTGACTTTAGCCAGCTCTGTCATTGGTTATCCTGTCACTGGCAAGGTGACGGAGATCATGAACAAATTCAACAATATGGGTTCACTTCACCATGACTGATGTTACTCTTGCTACTGCCAAATGTTCACTTGATCACTAACAGACACCAATGATGAACTTCCAATACTGCACCTTTCTTGAGACAGATTAGACCCTTTGGTGGCCCGTCAACCGCATTTGGCTCTTTTGACCTTTGGAGTTCTTGTGATTGCTTCTTACAGGAATAGATACACACATCTATGATTGTGATTTTCCTCATCTCTCTGAAGGGTGTTCAACCAGCACCATTGCTGAAGGGCTTACAGGCCTTCAAGCCCCTGGGTCCATCCCACCCAATATTGTGTTGGAGTAGGGGATCCACTTTATAGCAAAGGAATAACTAGTGGGTTTAAAACCACCACACAGTCCACAGATTGTGTCCTGTGGTGGAGGATGGAGACATTGCATGTTGGTTGTAGCTCTGAGGTTGTCTGCTGCAGAAAGGTCTATCTTTTGTTCCACAACCCTCCTCTTCTAAGTTTGCCCCAGGAAGAGAGGGCACCAGAGTTGTGGGGACACTGCTTCCCAAATACATACTAAGGGTGGTTAAGAGGCCTGAGATGTGGACTGAGATGGACAAGGAGACTTTCTACCTAGATCTCTTCATAGAAGGACTTACCTCCCTGTTGCTTTATTGGCATAGATCCTTTAGATAGCCTCCTCTTCATAGAATTCTTTGATTGCAGACAGACACCTTGTCAAAGTCATTGTCTTCTTGAGGTGGCTCATATCCAATGACTAATCAAAGCATAAATACTCAGCTATTTTGGTCCAGCAAGTGACAACTCTCTTGGGTGAAATTAGCTCTTGATAAGGTAGGTCAAGGCTGTCACGGGCCTGACTCATGCCTCAATTTCTCTCCCTCATTTAATCCTGTACCTGCCTTTCCCTTCCACAGGTTTCAATCCCCAAATCATTCCTTAATAAACACCCTCTTCTTTAAACTCCATATTGAAGTCTGCTTTCTAGAGAATCCAACCTGTGACAGTGTTAAAATAATACAATTTGGTCAAGAGAGATAGGGTGACTTTGCGAGCACAATAAAAGGGAAAATCAAGATTCTAGAAACATATTACCCTGTAAAATTGGGAGAGCCACAAGATCTAAAAGTAATAACCAGCAAAACCTATTGATAGATAAAATGGTGAGGATAAAAATCCCATTGGTAGCACAGTCATCCAGCTCTTTGTTCCAGATAGACTTAAAGTATATGCCACTAGATCAAAAGAGTAAAAGGTGGTATGTGGGGCCAGAGAACAAGAAGTCAATTGCATCTGCAGGCAAAGACTGCTTCTGGTATCATTAATGGCGTATGTAACTGGCTGGAAGCCAACAGGTCAGAAGTTTCTCAAATGTTTAGGAAACATTTATTAGCAAAAAAAAAAACAACAAAACTATGAACGGAGATTTTTACAAAAGTATGTGATTTTTCAGATCAAAAGGGGTTGGGTTCCAGCTTTTGGTAAACAGAAAGCCAGCACTGAGAGGTGTGGAGATGATGGTGGCACTCATGTCCCAGGCCTGATTTGAGTGTGGGCTAGGATCAAGGAACCAAAGTCCACAGAGCGTGGTTCTGGGGTCATGAGATCAACGGACAAGGACTCTTTCAAAGAGGAGAATCAGGCCTTGAGCAAGGAAAATCTCCCATGAGTACAGAGCATGCACTAGGTTTGTGGGTGCATTTCATTGAACAGTACTTTATATTCCTCCCCGTGTTGTTCTTTCAAAATCTCCAATTTCTTGTTTGATTTATCCATTGTATGCTTGACTTTAATTTATTTTTCATGTCCAGGCATGGAATTTAGGTCTTCTACAAATAGACTTCGTTGTTCTTTTTCTCTGCTTTTATTTTCTAACTTCTTTGTGTTTCTTTAAAAATACTGAATTTGTATTTTCTTTTCTTTTCTGGTACTGGGGGACTTGACCTTGGGCCTCATGCAGCCTAGGAAAGTACCCTTCCACTTAGATACATCACTAGGCCTTTTAGTATTTTTTTAAACTTTTTTATTTTGAGACAGGATCTTACTAATTTACTGAGACTGGTCTCAAACTGGTGGTCCTCTTGCCTCAGCCTCCCGAGTCACTGGGATTACAGGTGTGCACCACTGAGACTGGCCCTGAATTGATACATTTTATATTTTGCATTTGATCAGTGCCATCACTGCAGAGACTCAGTTCTGCGATGGCTGTCACTTTGTTTCTAGTCACTCTCACTCTCTGTTTCCCTTTATGTTTGTCACCTTTGGCTGTGATCTGCTCATTTTCCTTGGCACTTTATCCATGGGAATTTCTTGAGGCCCACATTGTCAGATTCCTCTGAACTGCACTTGTGTTTCTTAGACCATTTGACTGGCAGAAGGATCAATCCAGGATCACTTTGGGATTTTTAAAAGTCAAAATGGAAGAATAAATTTGCATCGTTAGCCTCCACAGTGATGGCCATAGCAGCACCTTGTCACGTGAGACTTTTTTTTTTTTTTTTGCATTTCACTCAGCATGGGGTCAATAAATGCAATTATTATTATTATTTTCCCCCTTGAGTATGTCATCCATGGGGTTGTCTCCATCCCCAAGAAGACCTTGGCTTTAACTCGAGGGCCCTGCACCCGTTGTGGCAGCTACACAGAAGCTTAAGTACGACAGGGTTTACTCAAAACCTCTGCATGTAATCTGGACTTGGTTTCCTCTTATCTTCTACTGCCTTCACTTTGTCTCTGGCCTCTGTGAATTACTTCCTTTTGTGCCAGCTCAGCAACACTTTTTTAGAAGATTGAATATATATGTTTTATCCAACACTTTAGCTGTTTCAGTCAGGAGGTTTCTCAGAATTATGTAATCTGTCATACTGCTGGAAATAGAAGTCATCTTAGCCACCATCTACCACTCCACCCAGGCACCCACCCTCTCCTCGCCACAAAAAAAGGTGCCTGTCGCTAAACTTGCTTATGAAAGTCTTAAAAACATAATTAATCTAGAGAAATGTTGTTTATTATGGAATAATGATGGCAAGTCTCAATAGAAATGAGTTGATAAATAAATTGTCCTTATGTGCTCAATTCCTACTGGGGGTGGAGGGACATTAAGCTAAGCCTGGGAAAAATACCAATGAAAGATTTGGAAAAAAATCTTAAGAATCTAGGAATATCCTGTACTCAACTCAGAGAACTCAAAGCCCTTACTCCTTTTTTTTTCTTTAATATTATTATTTTTTTTCATTTTTACAGACTGCATTTTGATTAATTGTACACAAATGGGGTACAAATTTTCATTTGTATGGTTGTGCACAATGTAGATTCGTACCTTCAAGTAATCATACATGTACATAAGGTAATGATGTCTGTCTCATTCCACCATTTTCCCTGCTCCCTCCTCCCTCTCATTTCCCTCTGGAGTATGTGAGGGAAGAATGGAGGAAACTTATTCCTTTATAAAGAAATTAAAATGGAAATTGAGACTGCATTGCAGGTATTGTTAATGTAAGAAAGATGGGCAAGAAAGCCAATTCAGAAAAATTTACTTTGAAAATAAGGTCTTGAATTCACATCCAAAGACTGACAGATAAAAATACCTCAGGTTTGTTGTAAAAAGAAACACTTTTGGCAAAGTGAAAAAAAAAAATGAGCAAATAATTATTGGTGAATCAGCTAGTTCTCAGAACTAGAAGAGGTTCAGAGAACTTCTCCCTGCAATGCAGACAAGGAGCACGTATAGGGAGGAAACAAGTGAGGCAGACACAGCTGGATTCGTTACAACTTCTGTATTTCCCGTTTTCCTGGGTTTTGGCAGCCTGTGATTGGCCAAAGACTGCCGCCTGTGATTGGCTAACATCGGCTATTTGTTACAAAATACACTTCTAAGTTAGGCTTTCAGTTTGCTCCTATTCTAAATTAGCTTGCAGTTTATTATATAGGAACTCAGAAAATGAAGGCAGCCCCAGGACAAATTTAATTTAATTTAAAAGTTTATATGTATTATTTTTATGATTCCTCAATAAAGCACAATTCTTTTTTTCCAATAAACCAGCCCTGACTACAAAGGAAAGAGTGCTCTTAGTAATTGTAAGCTGTTGTATACACATCGGGCGACTGGTTGTAGACTCCATGTGTGGTATGTGATTTTTAGTCATGGTTCTCCAAAGGGACAGAACCAGTGGGCTATAGATAGATTTAGATGAGTACACAGGTATAGATGTGCAAGAAGGGATTGGTTAGGGAACTGGCTAAATGACTCAGTTAGGAAAGCTAAGCAGTCCCATACGGGTGGCCTGCAGGCTGGAGAGCCAGGACTTGCCAGGGAGGCTCAGTTCAAGTCCAAAGGCCTTGCACCAGGGGAACTGGTGTTGTGACGACTCTCCATCTGGGGCCAAAGGTGTGAGGGCCTGAGGGCACCTGGTCAAGTCCTGAAGTCTAGAAGCAGGAGATGCTGGAGTTCTGATCCAGCAGGAAAAGCTCTACTCTGTGAAGATGATCATCACAACTCTTTCTGTGAGATTAGGAATTATGAACCACCTATCCAGAAATATCAAAAGGTTATTACACAGACTATAGTAATTCATATCAGCTGAATACCACACAGATATTAAACTTAATTTTAGCATAATTTATAATGACGTAGAAAGAGTCCCATTTTTCTTAGGTTGATTGTCATGAAGCAAAACCTTCCCTGTAGGCTCGTGGGCAGGTCTCTTCTTTAGAGTGGGATTCCATGGAGCAGGAGTGGAGATCACACTGCAGCGACACAGACAGAACCAAAACAATGTTGTGCTTTGGTGTGGCCCCTGGCTAATTGGAACTCACCCCCATAGGGACCGTTGGAATGGTTTTATAGATACAACTTGGAACCATCTTCCTCCTAGTGAAAGTAGGAAGCATGGGCTCCTGACTCACATTGGTCCAGAGTGGCCTCAGGGACACCATTCCAGATTGTGCATGGAGTTCTCCCTAGTGTCTCCATCTGTGCAATCAGAGGAGCCCTCAAGATGGAAGCAAACTTCTGCAGGAGGCACCCTCCGGCTGCACCATGTGAACCCCTTGGATACCTGAGGAACCCCCTCTCCTGCTTGCTTGGTTAGTGGACACACTGACTCCAAGATGCACTCATTATATTGTTTCAATGTTGTGAGAGAAAAAGAAGAGCTGAAGTGACATGCTCAATCGAATCCCAAAGAATTCATACATTCAGTAATCTATTGGATGGCTGCTGGAATTCTCTGCACAATCGTTGCCACCTCATTAGCACGTATTCATGGGTATCCTGTGCATCCTAATCTTACACCAAAGATGGTTTAGTAATAAATGAGTTTTAAATAATACGACACAAGATGCTTTTTAAAAAATGCTTCATGGAATGATCGTACCCCACATTTTTGCAAAATAATTTGGCATAAAATCTGTGACCCTTATGCAGTGAAATACAGCAATCTGCCCTAGGTTCTGTGAATTAAATAGGACAAGACTGTTTTCCTTTCTCTCCTTGGGAGACACACTTTCTAGGGCAGGAGGACAGTTTTGAAACTGGGGTGCAGTGCCAGACATTAAACAAGTAAATAGACCAAATAACTAAAGGTCATCAGAGTAGTTAGGAGTGAACAGGTATGAAAAAAAAAAATCAATGCAGCTAAGCTTAGGACAAATCAGTTAAAAATAAATTAAAAAGTGGTGGTGGGCTCTTGGTAGAACTTATTCTATAACTTTTCTGTATTTCCCAAGTTTTCTATAATGGGAAAATATTTCTCTTAATTGACAGAAAAATCACTGTAAAATTATTAAAAATTATTAGAAGAAAACAAAGCCATTTCTTATTACTTGGGTGGCCCCCTGGAGAGAATTCTCTGTTCTGCCCTGACCTTGATCTTCCTCTGTGGTTTTAGACTGAATACTTCTCCACTTGCTTTTCAGTAGCTTTATGAAATTTTGCATAGAATAAACAGGTGTGTGTGTGTGTGTGTGTGTGTGTGTGTGTGTGTGCATGTAAAGAAAATTCCTGAAAATAGGGACATTCCCAATGCTGCTTGCCCTTAACAAGAACTTGGTGAGCCAGTGCTCCTGAAATATAACTTATCCCATTTGCTACTTGCTAACAAGGCTAGCCATCCATGAAGTTGATTCCTTTTTGGGGCTTGGTGTCTGAGCGTTTAAATTAATGGTTTGAAAGTAAAGTCTATTACTGTATGCAGCATAGCCAGCAATTGTTTAAATTCAGGATAAACTATGGATAGACTAATGTTTTCAGTTTCCAAGGTGCCTACTTAGCACTGTGATTGGCAACTCAACATTGCTTTCCTGGTCCCCATTAGAAGGTGTCACCAGAAATACAAATCTATAAGGGACTCTCCTGCTTACCATCTGCTTGATGCTCAAGGTCTGCAAATGGCCCCAAAAGGTGGTTGCTGTTTGCAGTGCTTGGTCTTCTGAATTGCATTAAGTACCAATCTGAATTTTCTATTTGGCTGACCTCTAAAGAATGGTGGAGGAGACCGATGCAGACATCAAGTGCACTGCTAAGGAACCTTCTGGGACAATAGTTGCTCCCGTCCCGGATGCTAGTGTGACCAATTCAGCGATTGTTTCTTTCCGGGGGATAAAATGAATATTGTGTCAGTGAAGCTAGACTCATAGAGCCATGATCTGAGAATCAGTGAGAAGGAAGACACTGACCTTGGAGAGGTCTAAGAATGCCTTACGAATAGCTATCTGGAACATAATTAAAGGCATTTTAACATCATAAGCCTTGAAGAATGCAAACCATTGCCACTGCACACTGGGGAGTAAAAGATATTGCTTTTATAGCTGCAGAGCTTATGGTCAGAAGTGATATGAAATATTAGAAATGTGACAGTTTTATAATAATTTTATTCTTGCTCATTGTGATAATTTTCATTTGCAGCTTTTTACCTTTGAATGTCTTGAAATGCATTAAGCCTTTCTCACTCCATCCTTGTCCTGTGATATTAGAGGCTGTAGTTTTAAGCTGAGGAATTACCGTAAATGCTGCAGGCACCAGCAAACAGATGATGTGGTAGATGGTGCTTGTTGTTGGAAGAATTTGAAGTTCTGAGTGAATTTGTCTTCCAGGTAATGAAAGTAATAGGGTCCTGGGTGAAATATCTTCCTTTTTTCCTTTCTGTATTGTCATTGTCGAGTCCTGGATTCCACTCCCTCTCCTAGCTGCTTTTCAAGTACGGAGGGGGAGGCAGAATCCTTTCTGTCATATAATTCATTCTGCTCTGTTTCCTTTCTTGTCTTTTCTCCCAGATCCGACATGTATTCTCTTTCCTGAATGATCCAAGTGAGCTTTGGATCTAGGGGCTATCTGGTTTACATATTTCCATTTCTGAGATGAAATAATGTGAAGACAGAAGGCTCATAGCTGAATAACTGGGACTGGAGTCTAGCCCCAGTCACACAAAAACAATAGCCAATGCAGAGCACTTGCCAGGTGACAGGCAAGACCTGTGAGCCCTTTGCATGTATTAAACCTCAGTATTAAAATGAGGCCAGCCCTCCTATGAAGAGTAAACCCAGGCACAGAAGGTCTCGTCGTGCACCCAGGGCTGTACACACACCTTGAATAAACCAGGCTTCTGGGCCTGACCTATAGACTCTCGAAGTGCCTGGGCATCTGCACCAGGTTCCTTCATTACCCTTCTTTTCCCAGTTACTTTAAAGGAAAAAGAAAGATGTCTGGATGAGTAAGTGGAATCTCACACACACCTCTGTGCTATGGACTGATTAGGATGGAGATTTGTTTACTTGTTCTGTCCTGGACAGAAAATACCAGTTAACCCCAGGCTTGGTCTTTTGAGGGGGATGTAAAAGAGGCAGTTGATGCTGTTCTTGTCTTTGAAAAGGTTAAATTTTAGTAGGAGTCAAAGTGATGAAATAAAATCAGATCAAAATCTACTGAATTACTACACTGGGTAGAGGTTACAAAATAATGTTTAACATATGATCAAGTCAGGATCCAAAAGCCTGGTTAACAGTTTATTAATTTACAAGTCCCAGCAATCTTTGTGAGCCCAGTTATCTAAAGTTAAGTTTTAGAAAAGAATTGCCACTATTGAATGTTTCTGATTTTTTTTAACCCTCTTAAGTATCTTTCCCCAAACATATTTTCATTTCAATTTTTAAAAAATCACAAATACTTTGGCAACATGATACTGCTTGAGACACACCATTAATTAATAAAAGACGATGACCACATCTTAAGGGACTATACCCCACCATCTGTTGATGGCTGGCAGATTGATCTGCGTAGTTAGGAAGATTTATAATTTAAATGCTCCTAAGTGAGGATATTTCTGGGTTACACATTATGAGTGATATAATGATTACAAAAAAATTCAGAGCAGAGTTGCCATTTTCAAGGAATAGAGAATCCGGTGAAGAAGACAAGGCATAGCAATATCTAAGTTCTACTTTTGGTTGTGCTATGAATGTAGACAAGGGTAACCTTACTTTCCAAAAGTAAAAACATTCAGTCTATCAAAAGGTGAGTTGACAGGTGAATGGCATAGATGCCTACCATGTAATCAGATGGAAAGAACTATCTGAACAGATGTCAGGCAGGAGAATGGGACCAGGCTGAAGCCTAAACAATGGGTAAGATTTAGAAAAGTAGGTGGGGGTTAGGGACTGGGCTGACCCTTCAATTTCAATGTCACAACCAATTAGCAAGTAAGCCGTAACAGGAGCAAACTTGCACTTCTCTTCCACTACTACTGTTTATTTCCTTCCTGCTGAAGGTTTGGATAGATGTCTCCCAAGTGGTCTTGAGCCCCTGGCACTAAGGGGAGGGAGTAGAACCTTCAAGACGTGGGGCCTAGTCAGGGGTCTTATGTCATTGGGAGAGTGCCCTCAAAGGGGACTGTGGAATACTGATCTCTTTCTTTTCTCTTTTGTTTCTGGCCATGAACTGGCTGTCTCCACTGCAAGCTTCCGCCATGATATACTGTCTCACCTCAGGCCCAAGAGCTACAGGACCAACTGGTCATGAGCAGAAACTTTCAAAACTGTGGGTCAAGATAAACCTCTTTTCCTTTTCAGTCGTTTATCTAAGGTGCTTTGTTGCAGCAACAAAAAGCTGACTAACATACTTGTCACCAAGAATCAGGTCAAATCCCAAAGTGCTCTTTGACCCCATTCTGTTTTTGCAGGCATGGATAAAACCCCTGTTTAATGCATTATCTGTTACTCTAACAAAATGCCTGAAACTGTGGAATTTATAAAGAGGTTGATTTAGCTTACTTTTCTGAAGGCTGGAAGTCCAAGAACAGGGCATCAGCATCTGGTGAGGGCTTTTCTACTGCATCATGAGGTGGCAGAGGGCATAATGGAGAGATGGAGTAAGATTGCCAGTAGGAGTCTCTCTGCTTCTTTTCATAAAGTCCCTAAACTCACCCTCATGATCCTAATTTAACTCCCCAAAGTCCTATGTCCAAACACCATTACCATTTGAACTTGAAGGTTACGTTTCAAATACATTAACTTTAGGGAAACACAATCAAGCCACAGGAGTCCTTAAAGGTGGGCTCCCCCTGGAGACTTCTCACCATGGAATAAGCAGATCTGGGCAGGGCCTGCCCTCCTGCAGAATCGCGGCTTCTTATTGGGTAATTTCTCCTGGCACCTGGTTGGGTGGATAACTTAGGCCAGGGCCACTCTCCATGTGTACCCCTGATTTGTTTTCTCTTTCTTCTCTTTTCTCTCTTCTCTCTACTCTTCCTTCTGTTTTCTATTCCTTTCTCTCTGTCTTCCCCACAGATTTAACTGTGTATAATTGCCTCAAAATTTAGATTTACAGGACAACAGGGGGAATTTAAGGCCCAGCTTAGGTCACCAGATAAATGCAAACCTGCTCTGATTCTGTCAAGGAGCACAGTAAGAGGGTGTGAAGATCTTCTGCAGTTATTAACTTTAGTGGTTCCTTAATTCTAAGCATCCTGTTTCTGTATTTTGCATATAATTTCTCTTGGGAGCCTTATGGGGACCCATAAGGCCCCCATATTATCCTGAAATTTTTCAGGATAATATTTGTGAATTCCTCCGTCCTTAGCTATCAAATATTTACCCTTAGTTCTTAATATTTTTATAAGCATTTATTCTGAAAGAAGGTAATTTAAATTTATTTTGCTATAATAGTAGGTATAAAAGTTTCAGGTAACTTCATTACAGCAGTTTGGGGCAATCTTAAAGTAATTCCCATTTCTCTGCATTATGTTCTTGGTATAAATGATAGAAAATCTTCTAAGTAATCAAGTTAGATTTGTCTAGTCTGGTGTGTGTGTGTGTGTATGTGTGTATGTGTGCACGGGTGTGTACAAACCTCATGCCTGTCAACATGTTAATGTCACCTCATACCTGTCAGCATGTTAACGTCACCTCAGTTATCTGATGTCTAACTGTTGTATAACTTGGCCCCTATAACCTATTTTAAAGGAAATTTCCTTCAGGACAACTTCATAGTTACTTGCAAAGACAACATTTTGTAACTTAAAGTTGCAAAAATGGATGCCAGCTAAGCAATCTCTAGGCCAATGTTTTTCAAATTATGATCTGTGGTCTATGTATCTCAGAATAACCTGAAGTATGCATTAAAAATGTGAATTCATTTGCTTTCACCCATGTTTACTAAGTATAAACATTAAGAACAGGTGTGAGAATTTATGTTGTGGACATGGTCCTTGTGTGATTCCTTTGACTACCCAAGTGTGAGATCAAATGACTCTGGACTGATTTTGTTGAGCTGACACATTTGGATGTACAGGTTTGGTCAACTTCTGAGATCTTGCAAACTTGGTTAGACCACAGACCCAAATCCCCCCTGGCCAAATTGTAATGGAAATCTGCCTGCTGTCCTTGGACAATTCCTCCAATAACTTTCTTCATGTAACCATAGTAGTGTTCACCATATAGATGGTTTGACCACGTACTTAAGGTGATGGGATGTGATGGTGGCAGTTTTAATAAAGGCCGAATGTTTTCCCTGATAAGTGAATGACGACACACAATGAGGGTGGGAGGGGTGAGGGGGTGAGAGAAGAATGGACAAACTTTAGATTATGTAGAGGGAAATGAGAGGGAGGGGGTATGAGAGACATCATTATCCTATGTACAGATGTAATTACACAAATGGTGTGAATCTACATCATGCACAGCCATAGAACGAAAAGTTGCACCCCATTTGAGTACAGTAAATCAAAATGCAGCTGGTAAAAACAACAACAAAAAAATTAAATCCAAAAACAAACAAACAAACAAACAAACAAAAAAGAACGAATGCAAGGCAGTTATCACTTTGTCTCACAAGTTATTTGTCAAAAAGATACAAAACAGAATAATGATGAATTTTACCCATGCACTGTCTGGAAATACAATTAAAACATTGGGCTATACAGCTGTAGTTTTTGCCCTGTATTAGGTGCAACATACATTTCAAAATTGCAGAACACAATCATTCGTTTAATTCTCAAAATTGAGTCACGTATTTGATACACTATTGCACATCAATTCACTCTTTATTTTCTGCAAAGGATGGTGGTAAATGTTTCAGGCTTGGAAGGTCTTGTGGTCTCTGTCACAACTATTCAAGTCTGTGGCTACAGATTTAAAACAGTCATAGTCAATATTTAACTAGACTGATATGTCTTTGTTCCAATAAAACTTTATCAACAACAACAACAACAAAAAGTCCAAACATTAATTTCCTAAACTCAGCAGACTTAAGGACAAGCCTGCAGCCCCAGGTAGAATATGTAGTAGTTTATGCATTTTAAACAACTGATGGAGTGCACAACTTTTGCAGCAAATACCCATGGGAATCAGGAGGACTTTGAGGCATTTTGATATGTCCTGGAATGGTTCTGGTGCATTGATCTGAACCCTTGACCAGTGTTTCATTTCCTGAACAGTGGTTGCTTCATTTGATAGGAAAACGCCAGACATATTTTAGTTTTCTGTTGTCTTTTCTGTTGCCATTATCAGAATCGATCTGAAGTCATAGCTACAAGTTAAGGCAACATTTTATGTAGTTTGACCAAGAAAATAAGAAACCTGCTTTCTGTACTGTTGATTCCTGAGCATGTTGAAAATTGATCACAGCCCCTTCTATCACCTGGTCTTATTTCTATTTGCATGAAAATGTAGCACTTTGGAAGGTAACAAGCAAATGAACAGAAATTTTCAGAAACTGTGCTTTATTAAATGATGAAATGTATATTGAGTGCTCAACACAGTATTTGATAAATGGTAGAACTGAATTAAATAGTAGTTACAATGATTTTTTTCCTAAAAAATAATTAACCCTACCCTACTTTCTCTGTAATTCAAGGTAACAAATTCAAAGAAAATTAGGGGATAAATAAATGTATTTAGAAGAACCCTTCCGCACTAGTATGCCCAGATGAAAATTACAGAAAGTAAAAGAGACTTTCTGAAAAGACTGACACCTAGCCAACAGCATCCCCGGCTTCCCTCTTCCTTTCTGGCAGAACTCATCTTTTATCACCTACAGAGGCAGAAAATGTCAGTTTCTTGCCTGCTCTGCTGCCCTTGCTGCTGGGGCATTGTGTGTGTTCCAACTCTGACACCTGAGGCTTATGAAGAAATCTGTTGAGCATGCTCATCAAAGGCTTTCCACCACGGCAGAAGAGAAAAACACAAAGGGAATACATCTTTCTCCATTTTTCCTGCTTTATAGATTTTGTGTATGTGTGAAGATGTGATGCTTGGAGTTACTGCAGCCATCTTTAGATCAGGAGGATAAATCCAAGAACATCACCGAAAAGCTTGCACAGACCCATGACTTGACTGAGTGACCAAATGAACCTTGAGTTCACTCAGATTCCTTTTTATGTGAAGTAAACAAATAAACAAACTTTTATTTCAAAGTCTCTTGATTTTTGGTTATTCTGTTTCTTGAGATGATAACCACTTCATCTAACATACCTTTATAACAGTTGCACTTTCCCTCTGGAATGTAAGCTACATGAGAGTAGGGATCAAGTCCTATTTAGTCCAAACCACTGTGACTTCCACATGGTGGAAGTTGGTTGGCTTACACAAAGTCTGGGTTGCTATGATAGCTCTGTGATCTTGTCTGTGAACATATTCCTGTTACCATGTTGTTCTGCCATGCATGGGGTACTGTCCTCGTCTAGAACATCCAAGATGGCGTCCCACCATGCCCACCATGTCTTATCCAAGCCAGAAGAAAGGAGAAAAGAGAGAGGAGAGGAGGCACCTTCCTTTCACCAGGCATTACCCAGACACTGCACATGTCCTTTGACTGAATTTCCTATTGTCAAGACTTAGGCACCTGCTGTAGTATCAAGGCTAGCTAAAAATCTTACTATGATGTTCATGTTTGAAAGAAAAAGCAGATATTGAGGAGCAAATAATAGTTTCTATAATAGATACAAATAGATTCAAAAGATTAAAAAAATGAAGACTTGTTTGTGAAGGTGCTTCAATAAACTCTTGCACAAATTAACTCACTCACTGTACAACAGCCTTACGACATAGAGAACATTCGTATCCCCATTGTGCTGATGCAGACAACGAAGTAAGAATGATCAATGGGACTTACAGTTAAATCAAAGTCCATACTTTGTGCTTTTCCCTCTCTGAGCTGTCTGGCTCCCTTCCCATCTGCCTCCACCCAGTTGCTCCCTGTGAGCTTATATTCTGTGTCCTGTTTAATCCCTCCTGGAACTTCCTTGGGAATTCCCACGGCTTTCCTTTTTATCCTTGCCTGCCTCTTGCTCCAATTTTCTGCTTCTCCCAAGTTTATCCTCTGCGCCTTTAGAGCAGCAGCTGCACACCGCTCACCTCTTTTTCTGTCCCTCATTACCCCTCCTGCCAGCTTTTAGGCAGGGTCTCCCCACTCCAAACCAACCCTGTCTGTTCCTCTTCATGATGCTGGGACTGGATCTCTGCAACCACTCTCAGCAGGTACAGTAGGGAGACTGAAGAGTGCCATGGGGGTTATTTCCTGTTTGCTTTATTCCACTTCCTGTTCCTGTCAGAACCACCAAGGGGGAGCTTCTTCACCTTGGCAGCTGAATGTATGCAGAAATTTTCCCAATGCTTGCATCCCATACCCTCAGAAAAGCTGCAACCCTTCCTCAAAAGTCCAAATTGTAGCCGCAGTGGATTCTTCTTCTGTTTGTTTTAATGATGTCACAATTTCCCTAGTTTTCCCTGGGCTGGGGTGGTAGCTTCCTTGTACAATTGCTTCCTCCATGGTACCTTAGGGTCGTTTCATTACCTTGATCCCCTCCTTGCTCTGACCTCCTTCAGAAGGCACAAATGGCTGTGTGGTCCATTTGGGTTCAGCTGTTTTCCTGCTCAATTATACATGGACTTGGTATTATTTTTTTGAGAGTTCTGCTGTTCTGCTCCTAGGGAAATCAAGAAACTGCACAGGCAATCTCAATGGAGGGTGAGGTGCCATTTCCGCATCTCAGTCTGCTCCATGCAGAGGTGGGCACATCTGGACAACACAGTATGACTTGATGAACACCTACATAATCCTCATGGCCTGGGAACTGGTTTGGTTCCCAGTTGACTGAGGTGACCTTGTGCTAGTGCTCTGGTAAATGCAGAAGCTCTGCAAACACAAGAACACATTTGTTCTCAAGTTTCTCTCTATGGAAGGAAAATGGCACTCATAAATCTGCCCACACAACAGAAGAGAAAACTGAGGTGGGCAAGGAACTGGATTTCAACTCAGACTGCAGCAAGGCAGGAAGCAATCCGATCCCTGGTCTGCTTTCTCCTAACCCTCCTGACATGGGAGGATAAACCTGACCTTCAAGGGCAGAGCTTTCTCTTCTCTGACCATCCTCACTGGCCAGGGTAGTTCTTCATTTTCCCAGCCTACTGGCCTAGCACTTTCCACAGGAATAAAATTTAGTCAGAGAAGGAAATAAAAGTGAGATCAAAGGCTCATCTAATTTCCTTTCTCAGGGGGAGGGAAACCCTCTTGTGGCAGTCTGCTTCTCAGGAGTCATTCAAACCACCCTGCCCCTATTGTCCACAGTGGGGTGGAAGCAGGAGAGAGCACCTGGCATTCTTTCTGCAGTCACTAATGGCACCAGGGGTGGCGTAGGCAGCTGAGATAAATAACTTCTTGGAGGTACCGAGAGGAAAGAGTAAGCCCTGGAACTCCACCACCGGGGTCAAGGAGCGTACTGAAGCTCTTACAGGTTGCATTGAATGCAGCCCTGTGTTTATACAGCTTAAAGTACTTGTTTGGGCGCTGGCAGTGAAGGGACTGTGTCTGAGACTCACTAGGCGAGGTTCCTTCGATGGTGCCTGGCACTATGGAAACCTCAGTAATTGACCGATGGCATCTCCAAGTCCAGTGCTGAAGTCAGGCTATTTTTATTGTGTTTTATGTTTTGACAATGGCAAATCTTGCAAAGGGAGGGGCTAGTTGATATGATAAGTTGCTTTGAAGATTGAGTGATATTTAATATTTTGAGTAAGTGCATCTTGTCGAAGTGATTTGGCTCTTCAAGGACATGCTATCCATGTTTAAAATGGAATGTCTGGGACTGCCACAGCATAATCGACTGTGAAATAAGCCCCTTGGAAAGGACAATTACTCCTGGGGCCTCAAATGCAAGTCAAGTCTCTCGTGGCAGTAAGAGGGAGGGTCCTGCTCGGTTTTAGTCAGGAGTGAAAATGACTGTTGCTTTTCTGCTCAGCACGCGCTAGTGCCTGCATTACCCTCTCTCTGCCTAGCATGACAGAGATGGAGACAGCCCCAGCGATCAACCAACAATAGCTCATAGTATGAATGACTATTACAGATTATTCATCCATCCATCCATCCATCCATCCATCCATTCCATCCATCCATCCATTCCATCCATCCATCCATTCCATCCATCCATCCATCCATCCATCCATTCCATCCATCCATTCATCCTAAGATTAATAATCCAAAAAAGAGTTATTGAAGACCTACTCTGTGCCACATAAATACATAAGTAGTGAAAACAAAGAGACATAAAGTGCTCTTTTAAGCACACAATTGAGTAGGAGGGAGGGAAGAGGGAGAGAGAGAGAGAGAGATTTTTATCAAAACTGTACTATACTATAGGCCAGAAATTGTATATCTTATGAATCTTCTCAACCACTTTCTAAAACCTATGTCAAGTCCATTTTACAGAAGCTGAACCTGAAACTTAGAGGAGCAAAGGCCACACACTGTGAGGAGGCACTGGGATTCAGCCCACGTGGAATAGACTCTCCTGGCTGCCATAATGGGGGCCTGGAGAGAAACCCAATTAGGCCATGGCCATGAACTGGTTGGCCCTTTGTTCCCTAGCAGTCACAAATCTCAAAAGCCTCACTACTAATGTGGCCATTTTTTGCTTCTTTTTTTTTAGTGAAGAAATTTATTTTCTTTTCCTCAACTAATCAGGGATTCTGAAAGATGCTTAAAAGGTTTTAGTGAAAGGAACAGACTGAAGTCACATCAAATTAGACCCACAATTACAATGACAGCTCGCCAATACCCAAACCTGAGGCACCATATTGAATAAACCCCATAGAAATGTAAACCATTGCTTGACCTGAAACTGCAGGTGATATTTGAAATGCCAAATTAATTCAAGAAATCCCATGGATGGCTCCAGGATTCTGCAAAGCACTGTGTAAGATGACAACTGTAGGCAGTCCTTCTGAGCTGTGGGACACTATTTCCTTATCAGTATTTTTTTGTTCCCTACTGATAAATGCTCTTATCAGTCATAAAGCAGTTTTCTTAAAATACACATGAATACACCACACACACACACACACACACACACATGCACACACACACACACACACACACACTCCAAGGAAGGAAAAATATAAAAAATTGTTACCAATAGAATCTCCAACATTTAATTCACAATAAAATTTATTTATATTTTTTATGTTGGCCATGATAGTTTCTCTGACTCAGACTCTTTAATTTATCCTGCATATGATCCCCGGGTAAAATTTCCCAAACCACCACTTGTTCAGTCCTCACATTAATATGATAATAGCCTTTCTGGATACTATGATAGGACTTACCCAAACCTTCACCTCCTTCTATCTAGAGAAGTTCAAAAGCTACATTAAAACTATATTTTCCCAGAATCCATTGTGTTTGAATTAGGTTCCACCAATGAGTGATTTTGTGCAAGGTTTGAGAGTGCCAATGAAGTGAAGGCCATCTTTTTCCCCTTCTTGGATAGGTGCATGCTTCTGCAACATTTTATTGTCCACCATTATCCTCCATATGCATTTGAAGCAACTGTGGTGGAGCAACAGAGCAGTAGCATCCTCTAGACGTCAGCAGAGCTCTGGGGCTCTCAGCTGCAATAGCTCTCCTGGTAACTAACTTTAGCATTACTCCAGGAATTGCTCATGGAAGACCAGCCTAGCACCTGCTCATTCAGTGACTCCAAGGACCCTATAAGCTCCCAATCCCTTTGTTAAATCCCTTCCTGACTAAAATACCTAGCGCGGTTTCTCTTTCTAGATTGAATGTTAACTGATACTGAAGTCTGAACAGACACGTTGGGAAAACTTGCTTGGGGCTACCAAAAGGCTTCAGCTAATTTTATATTTTTAAATCTTAATTTCAAACTTGACACCTACCAATTATCACGCAATGGTTCCCTCCTTCCATGCTCTTGCTCGTTTCATTTTCACTGTTTGAAACACGCTTTGATTCTCCCTTCTAGCCTCAGTTTAAATGCAGTTTGCCCCAACAGTTTTATTTTATCCCAGATTTAGGGGAAAGTGAGATATTTGTACCTTCAGTAGATTTATTCTTTGGGATTTAACTACACAGTGGTTCAGGGATATGTATGTGAAAGAGCCCCTGTTTTGGGGGGCTTTCAGCCCAACAAGGGAGATAGGTGAGTAAATATATAAATTCAAAGATGTACAACTACTAACATATTCATATACCTCTAAGAGTTTAGCATAGTGTTCTTGCCGGTAAATGTCTGCTAATAGAGTTTGGTATACTACATGGGTGAAATTATACATAGGAAAATTCACATGGCAGAACTCCATGCCATGAAAGAAACACTGTCAGTTCCACTTTATGGATTCAAAGTCCACATTTCATTTCACTAGCTCGAGGATAATGACTTGCCTACTGCTTTGATCCCTGAAAGCCACTGTGATTTCTAGTGGAAAGGGAATATTCTGAGCCTTTCCTTTCTACATAAAAATCAACATTCCTTGGACTAATTTCTTTCAGAAGACATGCCACAAGACTCTGAGCACTTTTTAAAAATATATCTGATTGATTCCAGGATTAGAGTCCCTTCCCCGGCCAGGAAAGACACTAATAAATTGAACTTGTTATTTACTATCTCAGTTTTGTGAAATTAAGTGTAAATTTCCAAAAGGTTGACATTGAAATTTTATTAAAACAAACAAACAAGCAGAAAGGAAAGCAAGAAAGCAAGACATTTTTAACATTCCCCAACTTGCCTGCCTGGGAACATGGCCACTTGCCAGACTGAGCCACTGTCAAACACACATACAATTCAGAGTGACTTACAGTCTAATTTCTTTAGGGCTTCCACCTGTGCTCAATTAAGGAACTGCGGAACTCCAAGTCTGCTTTCCTTGAATCATTTTCTTTGTTTCTTTTTGGGCAGACTACTCTTTGCCTGGCAAAAGGAATGGTCAGGCAGGATCCATTGTATGCAGCAGAAAACACAATTGCCCCCTCCGTCCTAGCTGGCCCAGTTTAACTCTTCCTTTCCTGACAAGAGTGCTGGTTTAATCTATGATCTCTTTATCCCCTTCTTCCTACACGACAGGCCTCCTAGTTCCAAGTTAAGTGCTGGTTTTAACATCAAAGTTGTCCCATTTCCTACTGGTTCCATCCCCCCATTTTTAAATTTTGCTCTCTTGTGTAGATACATCCTTCAACCTAAAACAGGCTGTTCCTTTCCTATTTGGGAAGACCAGGGGAGAGTCCAAATATAAATACTCATTTGTGCATGTGTGTCCCCCAAAGAGATATGCCAGTATCCTAGCCCCTGGTATCTGGTACCTGTATTTAGAAATTGGGTCTCGGTGCATCCTAATCAAGTTAAGATGAGGTTATTATCAGGTAGGTTGGGCCCTAATCCAGTGACTGATGCCCTTATAAGAACAGAGAAAAGCAGGGAGATGGAAAGACATATAGACACCTAGAGAAGACAGCCATGTGAAGATGGAGACCTGTGATTGGAGTGAGGCTGCTAATAGCCAAGGGCCTGACTGAGCCAATGGAATCTTCAGGAGGTACTAAAGATTCTTCCTTCTAGGTTTTAGAACGAGCTTAGTCCTCCCAGCACCTCAATTGTGGATTTCTGGCCCTGAGAACCAAGCAAAATGCATTTCTGCTGTTGTAAGTCCCTGCTTTGTATGATTGTTATGGCAGCCCTAGGAAGCTAATACAGAAATTCAGGCAAGAAGTGACCCAGCTGGCCTCCCGGTTGGGCACTGGACATCAAGAAAAGCGAAGTCTTGGTATCCAGCTCTCTATTTGGAAATGCTTATTTACATTTTAATGTCACGTTGAAGTACACAGAACAGTTTTCATGTACATAATGTTCATAATTCTAAGCATTTAGTGCGCACCCTTGCAGTTTACAGACGAGGTGACTAAGGTTGCACATTGAGTGCCTTGATCAGAGTAACAGCTCCTGGGTGGCAGAGCTCATTCTTGCTTCTTTTGACTTAAAGCCCAGGGCACTTTCACCTCCCTATTCTGTCCACCTGGCATAGTGAAAAGAAGTCCTTGGGATAGAACTTATGTCAGTCCTCATCCTATTCTACACATAAGCTACTTTATAGGGGAACTCAGGACTGAAATCAAGAGCTAAACCACATCAGTGACAGCAAACAGGAGTCAGGCACATCCTCACAGCCAAAGGAGTAGAGAGTTCAAACACTGCCCATCCTGCTCCCTGTCTACCGTGACCGCCCTCATCCAAGTCACCATCATCTCTCAACAAGGCCACAACACCAGCCTCCTATGGGTTCATACCTGCCCTTGCCAAGCCTTCCTGTCCTCGAAGAAGCCAGACTGAGCATGGAAGCACCTGAATCTCATCATCACAACTCCTTGCAGAGGCTGCCATTTACATAAAGGAATACTGAGTGTGAACCACAAAATCCTGAAAGCTCTGTGACTTCATTTCTTGTCTCTCTGACCCCTTGATCACTCTGTTCCAATTTCACATTTTCTTTATTTTCTTTTTCCTTGAATGGGCCAAGACCATTTTCATACTGAGCATTGAACCAGTTATTTCCGATGCCTGAGCATTCAGGGGTGACTCAGATGTTTCCTTCGCAAGGGTCTTCCTTGAGTAACCTACGGGAATGACTAGCATCACTCCTGTCTCTCTCTACCATGTCTATCTAGTTTTATTTTCATCATAGATCTGGTTACTATTTCAATTCTTTTGTTTACAGTGTGTTTCCTTTTTATTGTCTGTCTCTCTTACAAGTCTCTGAGATTCAAGACAGTGAAAACCCTGTGGATATTTTTCTCTGTTCTATTTTCAGCACATAATGAAGTGCCCAGTAGATAGTAAAAACTAGGTTGGGTTAGATGAATGAACACTAACTTGGTGATAATAACCAAGTTTTCCAGCTACACATCAGGCATTGATTTTGTCCTTATGTGAATTATCTTATTCACAGCACTCCACTGAGCTAGAAAACATTCTTAACCTCTACGTCCCTTTAGATGGGACACTGAGGCTGAGAGAGATTAAAGGACATGCTCAAGGTCACAGTCACTAAGTGTCAGAATAAGGACTTGAACCCAGGTGTGTGAATGACTCATTGTTCCCTTGCACCAATGCTTCCTGTTCATAAACTGTACACCAATTCCTGTGGCTTCTTTCATGGCAGGCAGTGACCATTTCAGAAAGCCAATGTTAGGTATTCAGGCAGTGATCTTTCCTTTTTTATGGGAGTTGACCAGATCAGAGCTCAGATCCAGGTCCATAGCTTAGTCCATGGAGTCAGGGAAATGGCCCTATTCTTGGCAGTCTAATTGGTTTTAGGACCCTATTCTGGCATCATTTACTTCAGTGCTTTATGGATTGGGGGGACACCATCCAGACAGGCCAATGGGTCTCCTGACAGAAGAGGGTTCTTAGAAACAAAGGGGTCATGGCAGCCCATTGTTGCACACTTCCCCTCCTCCTCATATGCCTCCCATTAATTTCCTCTGCTGCATTAGCAGAGCTGGCTGGGACACAGGCTCCATTTAGCAAAACGATAAAACACAAACGTTTATTGAGAATGTGCTTCGAATCAACAGGGTTTTTCTCAGATTGAGTTGCCGCCAATTATCCTCCATGCAATTATGGCGATCCCAGAAGCAAGCAGATGGGGAAGAGTTTTGTTTTCAAATGGAGGAGAAACCAATATGTAGGAAGAAAAGGCAGCTTGTTCATTTGAACTGACTCCAGGTGGCTGGTTGCCAATAGGCAAAGAGCTGGGGAGCCAGGTTTGGCCCTGGATCAGTCTGACTGCCCACAGGC
Source organism: Glaucomys volans (assembly GCA_020662805.1). Classification (NCBI taxonomy): domain Eukaryota; kingdom Metazoa; phylum Chordata; class Mammalia; order Rodentia; family Sciuridae; genus Glaucomys; species Glaucomys volans. The sequence continues at coordinate 577,337 of JAJEJO010001547.1, forward strand.
CAGAGGAGCCACTGAGACAGTGGGGCTCTGCCTCTGCTCAGCTGTGGCCCCGCCACCAGGTTGACCGAGAGAGTGGAGGCCATGGGACAGACAACCCTCAGAGGCCTTGGAGGGCAAGGTCCCAGCCTGGAGGCCACTGGAACATCAAGTCCTTCTATTATGTTGTTGTTCAACAGAGACACATTGGTGTATTTTATTAGAAAAGAATATTCAAGAAAAGACATGCAAAAGCCCAAACCATATGGCAAACCTCTTTGGACAGCCCTGATCATTTGGAATTTCACAAAACCTAAAATATTTCTGATTTCCTAAGGATTATATCAACTCAGACTTCTTGCTGGACTCTGTCTCTTGAGGTTACCATTCATGAGAGAACAGAGAATGATACTGAATGGTCACCATAATTGTTTCTGTTTGGGTTTTTATTTATAATTACACAGTATGCCCAGGGCTCCCTCAAAAATGGTCAGTAATGTCAGCTCCAGGAGTATTGGTCTTAGAAGAGATTTGATCACCTTTTGACTAGAAGGAAACATTATCAGACTGAAATATATCCAAGGCACATAGAGTATGGAAATGGTATTTATATTTACTCAGTAAATTAATTGAGTAAGAAAGGTATAATTAAATGAGGAAAATTTTCATGCAAAAATCAACCCAACTCATAAGCCAAATGAAGGCATTTGGATTTTAGTTTATCACCCACATAGCAAATAACGATTTGCGTTCCTGTTTCAAAAGAGAGTAGCCATTTCCCCTATATAAATAAGACAAAAATGTTTATATAGCCTCAGTTTTAGTCTCTGTATACAACTGTATAATTTTGGCTAAATCACTCCTTTTCTCTGAGATCCAGTTCCTTCCTCCAAATGAAGGCAGAACTCTCAAATTCTGGAATAAATTTTACTCATGGATCCTGAGACTTGCATTTTGGGATAGAGGGAAAAAAAATTCCCTGATGATTGTGGTTTTCTTTAGGGGCTGATTCACTCTACAGGCACCTAAATGAGATTGCCAGAGAGCATGTTGCTGATTTCATAAACAATTATGCCCTTCCTTCCTACCTGAACGAGTTCTGTAGGGATACACTGGGGTATGCAAAATAGAATCTGGCCCTATAACAACATGTCTGAGATGTATGGTGTCTATTCTGATGGTGAGGGAAAAAGGCCCTGGAAACCTTTTAGAGGCAGGAAACAATTTTGGAAGTGCTGCAAAAGACAATGATATTGTTCTTGGTTTAATAGGTGATCTGCCCCATGAAATAAAGCTGCAGGGCCACGTTTGTCTTGGTTAATAATGTCAGCGGAATGAGGAGGTTTAGCTGTAATAACAGTAATAACTGTGTCGATGTAACTGCTGAGGCAGAATTTCCATCTGCAGACTCATAATGTATGACCTTTGTGATACCTCTACCTGTTGATTTTTTTTTCAAGGCAAAATTGGCTTGTCTGTTCTGTTCAGGGGATGGAGGCTCAAATAGGCCATTTTCCCCAGATAAATCAAGGTCTCATGGGTGGTGATTTAATCTCACACATATCCTTTTGGAATTGATTAAAATTGTAGAGGAAGGGAGTCAGACATTAACAAATATATCGTTCCTTGATTCTGAATTAGGTGGGTTTAAAGCTGAACATTTTTATTTACTTCTTGTCTTATTTTCTTACCTTGCTTTTTAAAAAAAATTTTATAATTAATACTGCATTTTCTTCCTGTGATCCTTCCCCAACCTCCCTTAATAGAGTTAACCATTCGATACTCTTGGAGCATAGTTTTATTATTGTAATTGCCAACTCTATTGTGGTACATTCATTAGCATATCTTGTTTCCATCACTGGCCTGAGTTCTTTGAAGAGAGTGGGTCTTGCTCATTTTGGAACCTCTAACACCTAACCCAGAGCCTGGTTAGTACTTGGTACTGTCTAGGGGTACAGTTGAATGCTCTGCCTAATGCAGTTTTTTCCCCAATAATAAGTGGAATTGAGTATTGAGTGCATCCCACAATATACACTCAATCCTCTCTCAATCCTTACTGTAGTGGCTGAGCAGCAGCGACAGGGTGAGATGAGTTGACTAAAGTTGATTCCCTGTTCAAGATTTCCTCACTAGAGTAAGCAGGATCAAAGCTCTTATTCTCCAGTTAATAGCCTTGAGCTTGGGCCAACCCATGTTGGACTGGTAACCTCGTGGGACAACTTTGTTATCATGGTTCCCGTCTACCAGGCCCAGACTTGTGACTATTTCCTCTTCTATCTCATCGTCTTGCTTTTTCTATTTCATGGTTCCTCCCACGGTTTTCTCCCATCTTGCCACTTCTCTCCTTTGTCTCTTCTTTTCTCTTTCCCTCCATTTGAGGCCTTCCACCACCTGTCAGTGACACCTGTTGATACCTGCCCCTAGCAGTAGCTTCTCCTGTGGCAGTCCATGGCAGTCCTCATCTACCGGACTTATCTGTACCCCTCAGAGAGATTTGAGGAAGACTCAAGCATGCATGTGGAGGGCTTCCAGGCAATCCTATCTGGATACCTGATAACTGATAAATTTACCAATTACGTTTTACCCTGCCTTTTGTTGTCTTCCCTCTTCTTCAGGATCTACCCAAACCTGGTCTGTCCTTCAAAGTTCAATTGAAGTTTCTTCTTAATTTTGTACCTGAATCCCTCTGAAGGGCTCAGGATCCTTGAATCCATAGTCCTCTCTATCCACACCCTCACTAATCATGTGCTGCCCAATGGAACCAGCACTATTGTCATAGTCAATTTCTTCTCTTTTTGCCCTGTTTTCCCAACTACATAAATAAAGCACGTTTGAATATCTATAATGGACATCTTTCCGTGAAATTCTGTGTGGTGTCCCTGGCCTCAAAGAGCTCAGGACCTACAAGTCATTTCTGATTATATCCATATTTGCTTAGCGCTTTCTAATGGCTTTTGTAGGATCCTTGCTTCCTCTCTCTGTCCATATTTATGTTTCTTTACGAGGCAGGCAGAGCGAAGTTCAATGTCCCCATTTGCATAAGAGCAGGCTGATCCTGGAGAAGTGAAATCAGTTGTTCTTGCCCTATGGCGACCCCAGGGTGTGACAGTGATGGCCATGATGCAAGGAGAGGCACAATGATGAGGGACGCACGCTACTTGCTGGGAGGTGCTCGTTGGGGCCAGGGTGTTCCTGGAGAGTCTTTGAGTCAATGAACCTCTTGGGTTTGAGAAGCTTCTCCATGCCCAGCTAGCTGCCAGCCTATGTGTTGGTTCCAGTTTCTCATCACCATTCCGATGTGACAGTAAAAACCCCAGCAGGGGGGTCTGCCAAAGATTCCAGCCAAAATTTAACAGTAAGTATTTGAAAATCCAATTCTGATGCTGATTTTAGCCATAAAAACAAGTACAATGTCATGGACCATTGCACAGAAAGAAACAAAGAAGCCCGAGAAAGATAATAGACAGCAGGAAACACAGCAGGAAACCGTAATGATGCGAATATCTGCACGTCCTTTTTGAGCTCATGTTGATGGAGCTTCCTCTATCTTGGCATCCAGAGTTTTGTCCTCCTTAGCCTTGGACATAAACCTTTGTTCCAATTTAGGTCAAACCCACTCAAGCAGAACCTCGAGTTATTGTGTAAAAATTTCCCTAGAGTGTCCTTCGTTTTGGAATGAAAAAGAATTTTTCAAGAATTTCTTTAAGGAATTCTTAAAAGAATTTCAGGCAATAGTGAGCAGGCTTGAAGGAGTGTGGAAGGCAGAGGCTAGCAGGTACTTTCCAGTTGGCAGTCCAAGAAAATATCACACACATCAGTTGCATATGCCTCCTTTGTCTCTTTTGGATTTCAGTGCTTTAACACTCCCTATTATTCAGCCAGCTGTCCCCTAGTCTGTCACCTGTAAGGGAGGTGGAGTAGGACTTTGTTCCCAGAGGTCTCTTTCAGACCTTATACCACAGAACTCCAGGATCCTCCTGTTATTCTTATCGACTCACTGTTTTTTTTTTTCTGAATCCCTAATACCTTTTTTGTTTATGTTATTATTATTTAAAAGTATTACTTAGCAGAATTAAAAGAAAAGTTGTGAAAATTCTCTTCCCTATATCCTCCCTACCCCCACATCCTGCTCCTTGCATTTACTGTTCACCACATACTGAGCTCTAAGTCTTAAGCTGTATCTTTTTTAAAAAATGTATCTTGGTTGTAGAGGGACGTAATTCATTTTATGTGGTGCTGAGGATCGAACCCTGCGCCTCGCACATGCAAGGCAAATACTCTACCACTGGGCCGCAGCCCCAGCCCCAGCTCCAAACAAGATCTTTTGATATCACCCATGCACACCTCTGGGAAGGTGGGACTGGCTTTACTCGGCACTCTTTCTGCATCCCATTTACCCCTTTTTTATGTTAGGAAGCTATTAACCTTTGGTTTGTCCATTGGATACTCTTGTAGCTTTAAATAATGTGTTTCAACTTCTATTTCTTGGTCTACTGGCATTAGAAAAGTGGGGAGTCTTGTTTTTGGTTTTGATGCCATTGGTAGAAAAATGTCTCTCCTAGAATTATCTTGTAAAAGGCCAAGCCTAGTTTAGTACTGTCAATCATTATACCCAGGAAACTACCTATCACCAGGTGGAAAATAAAAGCTTTGGGACAAGATACATTGGAAATCAATATCATAGGAGGTTTGGTAAGTTAAAACTGATAAACTCAGGGCAAAAAATAAAAAATCAACATGATAAACAGTAATTGGGAAAAGCATTCACTTAAAAAAGAAACACTATCCAACAATTAGCCGAATTAGCACCTCTATTGATTCTTGGAAGTATTTTCTCCCATTTAACCTACTCAGATCAATTAGCTTGGCATCTGCCTCCAACTTCATATATCAATACAACTGTTTTCTCCCCAGCTAACTGCTGCTTAGGAGATAATGGGAGGGGTGGGCCATTCTACAAGACAATAACAAGGTTCCTGGAGAAATAAATCCCGAGACTGAAGGAATCAGATTTATTTCCAAAGAAAGTGGTACATCCCTCCCATGGTGCCTCATACAGTGGTGGTTAAACAATTAAGGTTATTTTTGGCTACAAAGTTAATTACTTTGAAAAGTCTGTGATACTGCCATTGACAAATACTACCCTTAAACCCTCAGAAATAACAAGGCAGTCACTCGAAACAGCTAAAATGGCAACATTTGACATTGGTTATTGCAGGAATTATGGTCTTCCTGTACCTGATCTTTCTCAGCTTAATTGAACCTTATCAGGACAGGCTTCAGAAGGTGCCCAGAGGTGGAGACTGAGAACCCCACTGTTTTCCTTGTTAGGCTCGGTGAACATTTCCCAAATGACTGCTTGCCTCCATTACCTGCCAAACACTTTTCTCTCAATTGTTAAATCCCTTGATTTTAAATTCTATTTAGGAAGTAGGCTGGTCCCAGATGTCAGAGAACGCCATCATCATGGCCACGGAATGGATTGAAACTTGGTTTGCATTCTGGAAATTCGGAATCTTGTTAGAATCTGAAGATCATAAATAGGGGAGTAGTTGGACATGTATGTTGTCTAGTGTCAGATTTATACAGCCATTAAAAATAATGTCTTCAAATAATATTTAATGATAATGAAAATGCTGGCAATACATAGTTTGGCATAAAAAGACAGGAAACAGAACTACTCTGGGAATTTTACTTGAAATAGCTGCCTATGGATCATCATGATCCTCCAAAAATATTTGAAAGGAACACGTTTATATCAGGATGATGGGTTTACGGATGGTTTTGTTTTTACCTTATACTGTTCGGCACTTTACAAATATTCATGTAACACATCTTTTATAGTCAGAGAAAAACTATCTTTAATTAGTAATTAAAGGAACATTAGAGGTTTAAAAATTCAAGGTTTTTTTAAACCTATTTTTTATGATCTACCACAGGCAAACAGCCAGATATTTCCACATTTTTCCTCCTTTTTGTATTCAAAAGAGTCTGATGCCTAGTATGAGATAACTATATTCATATGGATTTGTCTCTGGGTCTTCTGTTCTGTTCCATTGGCCTTCATGTCTGTTTTGGTGCCAATACCCAAAGGACTTAACATCAGCATACCATAGTGACACAGCCACATCAATCCTCATAGCCGCTCAATTCACAATTGCTAAGCTATGGAACCAATCTAGTTGCCTGTCAACAGATGAATGGATAAATAAAATGTGGTGTGTATACACAATGGAATATTACTCAGCCATAAAGAAGAAGGAAATTAAGGCATTTGCCAGTAAATGGATGGAATTGAAGACTATCACGCTAAGCGAAATAAACCAATTCCAAAAAACCAAAGTCTGAATGTTCTCTCTGATATGTGGATGCTAACACACAATGCAGGGAGGGAGGGAAGAAGAGTTCTTTGAATTAGACATAACTTTCCTATGTTCATATGTGAATACACGAACAGTGACACTCCATATCAAGTACAACCACAAGAATAGGCTCCATGTATGTATAATATGTGAAAATACGTTCTATTGTCTGTCATGTATATCTAAAATGAACAAATTTTAAAAAAGAGAAAAAAGAGGTCTGATGGCTAATTCTTTGCTGTAGAGGGATTTTTTGAGGACTCACAAAATACCTCCAGAATGTTCCCTCCAGAATTCAAATCTTGTGGATGCAAAGGTTTGAAGAGGCAGGGCCTTTTAGGGGAGATGTGTACTTGAGAACTCCTCCCTCCTTGATGGGATTAGGCTTTACAAGGGAGGCTCCATGCAGTGTTCCCTTGTCCCTGGCCCTTAAGCCTTCAGCCACGTGGGGAAGCAGCATGGCCTTCACCAGGTGCCAGGGCCTGGATCTTGGACTGCCCAGCTTCTAGAAGTGTGAGAAATCAATTTCTGTTCTTTATAAATTGTTCCATCTATGATATTATTTTATAGGAGCCCCAAACAGAGCAAGTCCGCACCTATAAAAACTGTCATTCTTTTAGAGAGCAAATAGTTTATATATACTTGTAACACTGTGTTTCTTAAGTTAGAGTGGGCAGTTCATCTCCCAGCAGGAGACCAAGAGAAAGGGAATAAGGGACCTCTAAGGGGCTTTGTCGAAGAGGCTGTTCCCAAAGGTGTCAGTTGGCTTAAGGTGAAGCTGGGGAGCATGCCAGTTGTAGGAGGGGACCCCAGGGCAGTCGTCATGGTCTTTGGTGTGATGGGCCTATGGTGGAATTCCTCCAAGCAACAAAATATAATGAACTATTGACAGACTCAACAACATAGATAATCTCTAAATAATTATGTGGTGCCACAGAGTTCATACTCTGTGATTCCACTTATATTAAATTCTAATAAAGGTAAAATTAGTTTGTAATGACAAACTCAGATCAGGGTGGCTTGGGGCTAGGAGGGGGAGGTAGGCTGCAGGGGGGATTCGGTTACATCTTGTGGTGATTACACATTTTCTTTCTCAATCATGCTGGTGATTACACAGGTGTATACATTTATAAAACACATTGAGGAATCCTAGTGAAAGGGTTTGACTGCATGGAAATAAAACTGATTGGAAAAAAATCAAGAAGCCACTTCTAACAAGTGGTCCCTCAGAATGGAAACCAGGGCAATGGAATGCCAGGACCCCCCTTTCCCTTTCTCCCACCCCTTTCTGCTGTTCCCTGGGTTCTCCCACCTGGAAGCCAGAGGAGAAGGAAGTTTGCTAGCTGGAGGCCTTTGAGGTCAGCCTTCTGGGCCCAGGACAGAGGTGATCTGCAGGGGCAAGTGGAGAATGTCTAGCGTAGTCTTTCCACAGAGTGTGAGGCCCTCAAACAACCACCAGGAGAAGAGCGTTGGGTAGAAAGGACCTCTTGGTTAGAAGTCTTGCCCATGGGACATTTGAAAGAGGGCATATTGACAGAGGGGCCCTGTCTACCCTAATATGTGCAGTGTGATGTTATTACAAAAGTCAACCATGGTGCATTCCTCGATTTCCTTAATCACACACAGGAAGAAGAACCCAGACTCTGCAGTTTGAACCTACTTTCTCAGGTGAGTTATTTCCAACATGAGTCACTTGCTTTTCTGTGAAATCATTATGGTTGACTTTCTCTCTGTTTTCTCCATTTGATGTTTTTGGAGGCAAGGCAAATAAGGCCATAAACGTAGTAGTCACCTCTTCTCTGTAGAGGATACACCCAAGACTCCCTATGAACACCTGAAACCATATATCTTATCTCCTTTCTGCTACACACACATATGTATACCTATGATAAAATTTAATTCATGAATTAGACAGCATGAGAGAGTAATAAAAATAACTAATAGTAAAATAGAACAATTAAAAGTATACTGTAACACAATTATTAGCATCATTGCACTTGAATTTTGAGGTTATTATTAAGGAAAATAAGGGTTACTTGAACACAAGCCCTGTATATTGTGACAGTTAATCTAATAAGTGAGAAAGCTAGTAAGCAACTAAAGGGTGGGTAGCATATATGACACGGATACACTGGACGAAGAAATGATTCATGTCCATTTGGGTTGGAGCAGGATAATATGAAATTCCATCATGCTACTCAAGACAATGTGTTAATTTAAAACTTATGAAATAGTTCTGGAAGTGTCCATTTAATATTTTCAGAGCACAGTTAACCATGGTAAAGGGAGACTACCAAATGTTTCTTTTGATTTGCAATTCTTAAGCTGAGGCTTC
>JAJEJO010001547.1:591009-631626 GCA_020662805.1 Glaucomys volans
TGGAAGCTATTGGAAAGTTTTAAACAGACAATCAGGAAAGCAGCACAATCTTTTGCAGTAATCCAGGAAAGAAGTTTAGAAATCCAAGAAAAAAGGTTTAGATTAAAGGATAGGAACATAAATGGAGCGAAGGGGAGATGCTAAACATTGATGAGGTTACTTACTGATTTCTTGAATATCAGGTGGTGTGTGTGTGTGTGTGTGGGTGTGTGTGTAAATTGTTGCCAAAGCTGACTCTTAACTTAGTAACCTTGGTTTTGAGGGAGGAAGTGGACCTGTTGCCTTAGATGTGGAAAACTGACACCAAAATCTGCATCACTTTTCTAGACTTGCCTTAAGGAAGTACCTGCAATGAGGTGGCTTAAACAGTGGGAAGCACTGAGGTTTAAAGAAAGGATTTGTGTTCCGGGCCTCTTCTCTTGTGAATGGGTGAAGACCTTGTGGGTAGGCAGCATGTGGTCACTGGTGCTTCTGTCTTCCTCTGTGTAAGGACATAGAATCATTCCCATCTAGAGGAGGAGCCCTCACCAGGCAACTGAGCTTGCCAGTACCCTGATCTTGGACTCCGCAAAGGTCCAAAATCGTGAGAAATAAATTCGTGTTTCTTTTAAACTACCCAGGGTCAGGTAATGTGTCACAGCAGCACAAGCAAATGACGGTAATGTCTCTCCCTGGACCTGTGGGGGTTTGCTGGCAACGCTTGGCGTGCGTTGGCTCCTAGTTGCATCATCTAACCTGCTTTCATCTCCAGTTGCTCTCTCCCCAGGGCAGCAGGCTGTGGCGCAGGGAGGCCAACTCAGAGTTTCTCTTTTGACCATGTCCACTGAGATTTGATAGTCAGACTCCAAAAAAGGGAGATCAGTTGTTGGAGGAGAATAGAGAAGGAAGAGGCAGCTGGGTGGTCTTCATTGGAGAAGGGTTTAAAGAAGGGTGGCATTTTGGCAACATCAAGTTGCAGGCTTTTCTGGGACTCCCAAGCCATTGGGGTGAGTAAATGGATATACAAATGTATTGTAACACAGAGCATTTACGGGTTTCCCCTTCACAGAGGGGAAGATCACCAAGGACTTAGTAAACTCTGGATCAGTCACTCAAGCCATTTCTTGATGGAGCCGACAGCTACCCAGAGTGATGCACTGAAGTAGAAATATCCCTCACTTCCCAGGAAGAGCATCTCTCCTTCTGTCTCTGCTGCTGTTGGTTAAGTATTGTCCCTGCCCAAGAACACAGCAAGAATAATGGGTCAAAATAATCACTGACTTGGAAATGACTCCTTGTTTGATCCTGGCATGCTGAGATGAGATTTGAGAGACCTGTTAAAAATTCCAGCATGGTCCTGTTGCTTTCCTGATTAAAGGTCTTTAATTGATTCCTACTGTTTTTAGACAAAAAAGACTGATCCTAGACTTTGCCTAGAACAGCTTGCCTGTGCTGGCTGGCCTAATTCTCCTGCCTGTCTGCATTCCCTCCCCCATCAGCCTTTCTGATGACTTCCTAATAGGACCTGTTCCTTTGGCCTGCAATTCTGAATGCACGTGTCTTCCTTTGAACCTCAGTTTTCTCCCTCCCTCTTTCTCTCATTCCTGTTCTCCTCATCCTCCCGTGGCTAATGTGCCTTTTAGGGGGCACCAGAAATCTGTTTCGTCCTCATCATTTGACTTAGCGCATGCATCTGCTGCTTCTTTTGTTGTAACTTTCAGGGAACGAGGTGGGTTTTGATAGCCATTCTTTTACAACCCAGTTCTCTTTTAGGATATTCCCTGCATCTCCACTAGGGGGAGGGCGGTCCAAGTTTTATGCTCCAGAGCTTGGGTTACAGCTTACTTGATGGAAGGAAGTCCAGGAGAGAAAGTTAAGGGCAGATGCCCAGCTGCAGTGGAAGCATGTGAGCGCTGGAGCAGAAAACAATTAAACAATGCAAGACCAAGGAACAGAGAGGAACGGCTGCTGCTGATTGCAGATGGTGAAGGGGTGAGCGCTAGTTGCTTAAAATTAATAATGAATATGCACTTGAAGGGAGAGATGTCTGGGCACTGCCAAGGCTTTTGTAAGTGGGGCTTTTTATTAACTATTCCTAGTTCCCCCACTACAGAAAACCAGAGGTGATTAAGTAGAAAGCTCAACAGGAAAGTAGGCATAGCTTCTGATGGGTAATCCTCAGATCAGAATATTTTTGAACACAATAGGGTGAGAGAGTGGTGGTCAAAAGCGTGGGCTAGGGTTCTGGAATCTGTGTCCCAGTTCTACCACCTATTAGTTACCTTGGACAAGTCACAACCCTTCCCTGTGCCTTGGTTTCCTCATCTGTAAATTGGGAAGAACATCAGTCCTTCATGGGTTAATAAGAGCTAAAAAACCATGTCATGCCAATTATGTGTTAGTCATTGAGCACTAAGTACTTTTTGTCTTAAGTGCTTTAGTTCTTAGAGCAATCCTAAGACATAGATGTCATTGTTATTTTCATTATCTCTATGTTATAGTTGAGCAAAAGGAAGCATGGAAAAATTTAGAAATTTGCTAAGGCCATTTAGCTAGAAGTGACAGGATTGGAACGCACTGGGTGTTCAGAAAGGGGCCTAGTTTAAATGAGGCACTCAGAAATGTTAGGTATCATTCTGCTGGGAAGCCGATCCTAGCTGCCTGCGGTGGTTCAGGAGGCATACATCCGTTCTTCCTAATCTGATTTTTTCTATGAGGTAAGGAGCAGATAATCTACCCAGACTTGACAGGTTTAGCTTCATGACATTTTTTTTTTTTTAAAGTTGGGAGAGGATTCTGGGGTGTTTGGGATACACACAGCTTTACTTTGGAGTCCATTTGTGTAGACAGCCTTGGGAGAGTGGGCTTGTCCCCTGTGTGTGAAGCATGGTGTGCTCACTCTACCTGAGTGAGGAAGAGAGCAAAGCATCCTTCACCCCTTAGCTCACAATTTTGGGGGGTTGGAATCCCTACCTGCAGCCCCCAGATAGACATCTTTGTTCTCACACAGCCCCTAGCTGCAGTGAGAATGGGAGGCAACAATGTGAAGAAGCTTCTAGAAGATTAGGATTGCAATCTGTGGACTGGAGTCAAACAAGGAGACTTCACATGAGGCACTTTACACACTTCAGAAACAAGGGGAGTGAACTTAAAGAAGGGGAACCAAGAGGCCTTTAACAAGCAGATGAGGCCATAGGCATCCGAGACTGGTTACTCTCAAAGGAAAACCCTCAGACTCAGTCTCTCATGCCTAGAGTAGCAGGAAAAATAACAATTTATTTCAATTAAACTATTTTCTATATTTTGTGGAAGAAATATGCCTGGTGTATCATATCGAGTTTTTTTTCTCTGAGACATCTAGCTCATATCCCTCAGAAATCTGCATCCTTGCACCCAAGTTTGATTCATGTGAAAGGTAGAATCTATAGACAGGCACCAAGTTATAATTCAGGTTGAATCTATGGCTCAGGCTTGACACAAAATAATGGTCAACACAAGTTTTCAAAAACAAACTGTATTCTCTTTGGAGAATACCTAATGCCATTCCATGGGATTTACTATATGAATATAGACTCCAGAAATAAATGTTATTAAAAAATAGTATTTTTGTTGTTAAATGGAGTGTTGTATCCCTCACATAGAAGCAAAAGGACGTGTTTGAAACCCCTGTTATCCACAGCTTGGGTATCTGTGGTAACTCTTGTAGGGCATGTCTATCTATCTAGTATTGTATGATTTTCAGAGCCCTGCTGGGTACAGATGGATGCTCCATTGATGTTCCTGTAGATAATGACTCTGGAGGTTTTTTTCTGTTCTTTCACCAGAGAGCACATTTGGAAAATATATCTAACTCTCCTAAGAATGAATGACCCTGTGAGACGAAGAAGACTGAGATTCCTCTTCTAGAGATTTGGATCAGAAGGACTCCAGCCAGCCCCAGAGGGTAGATGGATGTCCAGGTACACAGTGGCTGCTACAAATTGACATTATTTTAATTTATTATAGTCTGGTAAGGTTAATACATGTGTTGTTAATTTTTCATTAGCAAACTAAAAAGGTAGAACAATAAATGATAATTTCTACTACCTTTTTAAAAAGGATATCATAACAATAATTGAATCAGGAATGTGATAAATAATGATGCAAGGGGTTGTATGAAATGTGGTGAGAGGAGCTGCTGTAAAACACCCTCTGACCAAGAAAACTTTATTGTGAAGGCATTTTCAGATCATCACCCTTCCTTGGCATTATGCAATGTTCACTGTTATTGAGGATTGATAAACTGGAATTAATGGTCCAAAGTTTGAAAAGCTTTATTACAGGTACATGGAGAATGATTGGTAACCTTGGCTCAGAAATGCTTAGAGTTTCAATGAGCTTTGCATACTTTCCCAGAGTGATTCTGAAAATGATAAAAGTCTAGCCCTTAAGTGTAATGATAATATCTAACATGTACCGAGGGCTTAGATCTGTGACAGTCGACAGGTGGCACTGAGAAATCAACCCAGCAGTTAGGTATGTGCAATGAGCTGCGTGTTTGTGCCTGCCTTCTGGAATTCATGTGTTGAATACTAGTTCCCAGCTGACGGTATCAGGAGCTGGAGCCTTGGGAGGCATATGGGTTTCACGTCCTTGTAAAGAGACCTCAGAGCTCTCACTTCTCTCTTTGGTCATGTGAGGATGCAGCAGGATGATCATGCATGAACCTGGAAATAGGCCCTCACCAGACCCTAAATCTCCTGGCACATTTTTCTTGGACTTCCCACCCTCCAGAACCATGAGAAATACGTCTCGGTTGTCTACAAGCCACCCAGTGTATGGTGTTTTGTTATTATAGCTCAAACAGACTAAGGCAGCATCTGTCTGTTGTTCTGAGCTGTACTGCATTAGGCAGACTGAATTTGCAGCTTTGAAACTTAAGCATTTCTTCTTCCATTGGGGGCTGAGAGATCAAGTCTGGGGAAAAAGAGATTTTGTTCTTGTCTGCACCGAAATTTTGAGCTGAGCAAAGTTTGAGTATATGGACATGGGTACAATTTAAAACAGTGTCAAGAGACAGAGAAATAGATTTTTTTTAAAAAAGTAATAATGGGACTCTGCCATAAAATTTTTAATCTTGCTTTGATTTCCCTGAATTTCTTTTTCTAAAATGGGATTTTGTATTTAACAGTAGAGGATGAACTTTTATTAAAGATAAATAACTTTGGAGTATAGAATAGTTTGTTGCAAAATACATTGGGTTAGATCTAGGCCTTAATAGTTATATGAGGAGCAAAATCAAGTCAAAACCCTCTGGAGTAGAATTCCTTCTTTGTAATATGTAGAGAGCTGGATTAGATCCTCTCTAAGCTGATGTTCAGTACTGAGCTGAAGCCTATGATTTATAGCTTGGATCAGTTGGAATCTAGCAGAAGGGCCGTGGTGACTCTATTCTCCCAGATGCCTGACATTCCTCAACTATAACTCATGGAAAGCACCTCCCTGGCACCACTGACCCACTGCTTAATATATAAGAGAAGGAGTAGGTGAAAGGGATCTCCCCAGACCTTCCCACATAGCTGAAAATTCAAAGGCAGCATCACAGGCCCAGACAACTATGGTCAAGATGCTTGAAAGCAAACCACAAACAAAATAGCTAAAAAGTGCAGTTCATGAATGCACCAAACAAGACATTACTGTGAGAAATAAAAAAGTCTTATTAGCATATAAAAGTGAGTATCTGAAGAGTGGTTAAAGAAAAAGAATAAAAGGAAAGGAGACACAAAGAAAGAATAGGATGGAAAGAAAGAAGGAAAAGATGGGATAGGGAAGCAGATGGGAAACAGCAAAGCCATGAAGTGAAAGAGGTGCAGAGAGACCATGGTCGGTACTGGAAGAATGGCCTTGAACCTGAGCTCTACCTTGGACTAGTCATGTGACTTTGGTCAGAGTGCCTCTCTGAGCCTCAATCTCTTCTTTCATAAAATGTGGCTAAGCACACTTGGTCTCTACATTTCCTTGCCATTGTGATGTTGAGTGGCACAGGTAGGGCACTTTGCACAAACTTGGTCAAATCTCTACAAGAGTTAGTTGTTTTTATTATTATTGCTTCTGCTGCTGTTGTCATTGTGTAGATTAAGTGATAAAGTACATCTACAAATCTTTAAAGCAATCCCTGGCACCTGGTAAGCAGTAAATGGTAGAAAGATAAAGAAATATAATCAACACTTATTAAAAATGTGTTAATAATGGTCTCCACTGGCTGCTGGTTGAGTGTTATGTTGCTACCGCCATAACCTGGCAAGGTTGGATTAGGACTTCCCTTTTGCCTGTGAAAAGCAGTGAGGCATGGAGGGTAATTGGCCCACAGCTGTGCTACTGGGAAGAGGCACATACTCAGAGGCCTTGTTCTGTCTAGCTGGACAAATCCATGCTCTTTCTCTTGCTTCTTGCCAGGCACTGCCTTTGGACCTTTAATAGTTAGCAATTTATTCACCAATCCTGAAAAGTAAGTATCTTTCATTTGAAGAAAGTCCCAAAAGATAATTTAAACTTATAATTCTCAGATTCCAATGCACACTGTCTTCTACAATAAGCACATATGGAAGAACCTTGTGGAAAATGCGAAGTGTACACTAGTCCACCCTTAAACTATTAAATGAAAAATACCCCATACAAAAAATTCCCAAGCTTCAAATTATGTACCATTCTGAGCAGTGTGATGAAATCTCATACCATCCCTCTCCATCCTGGGACCCTAGGACATAAATCATCCCCTTTGTCCAATGTGTCCACACTGTATATGCTACCTGCCCGTCAGTCTGCTGCCGTCTTGGTTATCAGATCAACTGTTCCAGCATTCAGTGTTGTTTTCAGGTAATCTTTATTTTACATTGGCTCCAAGACAGAGGACTAGTGATGCTGGCAATACAGATACATCAAAAAGAAGTGATAAGGTGCTTCCTTTAAGTGAAAAGGTGAAGGTTCTCAATTTAATAGGGAAAGGAAAACATTTGTATCCTGAAGTAAAGATCTACAGTAAGGACAACTCTTCTATCATTAAATTATGAAGAAGGAAAAATAAATTCATTCCGGTTTTGCTGTCACACCTCAAATTATAAAACCTATGGCCAGTGTGTAAGAAATGCTTCATTAAGATGGAAAAGGTATTAACAGATGGGCTTGTTATTTCCCTCCATTTCAGACATCCACTAGGGGTCTTGAAATACATACCCCTGGATAAGGGGAGACTATTGTCTCAGCATTGTTCTTTGAAAATACAATGAATCAAATATATAGGTCATATATGTGATTCAAAATTTTCTAATAGCCACATATAAAAAAGTAAAAGGAAACAAGTAAAACTACTTTTATTAATGTATCTTATTTAATTCAGTTAAGTCCAAAATATTTTCACTCAAATATATAATTAATATAAAAATGACTAATGAGGTGTTTTGTGTTATTTTTCCCCCTTTTTGGTCATCTTTAGGGACCCAGAGACCTGAGCTTAGTGTCTCAGTTTTTAGCACATCTCAATTTGGACTAGCCACATTTCAAGTGTTTACAATCCACATGGGGCCAGTTACTACTGTATTGGTCCATGTAGTTTTCAACAATTACCTTATCAATTTGGATGATTCTCCAAGCTATGAAAGGCATTGAGGTTGGAAGCCACAGAAAAATGGTCACAGTGTGGCAAAAAGGAAAATTGTAATCAAAGATTTTATGAATTTATCTTGTCAATGAAATTTTGGATAGTACTTGTGAAATCTACAAAGCAAGGTTAGTGTTTTAGTAAGTTTTTTTCATCTCTGTGACCAAAAGACCTGACAAGAACAATGGAGAGGAGGAACCATTTTGGCTCATGGTTTCAAATTCTCAGTCCATAGAGGGCTTACTTCATTGCTCTGGGCTAGAGGAGAGGCAGAACATCATGGCAGAAGGGCATAGAGGAGGAAAGCATCTTAGGACATAATAATCAGGAAACAGGGAGAACTCTGCTCACCAGGAACAAAATACAACCCCAAATTCATGCCCTCAGTGACCCACCTCCTCCTACCTGTGTATATTCAACACCTGATTAATCCATATCAGTGGATTAATCCACTGATTAGGCTACTTCTCACAATCCAACCATTCCTACTTGGAACAATTCTTGCATTGTCTCACACCTGAGCTTTTTGGGGGTCACCATCTACACAAACCCTAACAAATAGCCTAACTCATTTCGCCCTTAAGGAAAATACTTTTTTTTTTTTTTTTTTTTCATTTATAGCATGACTTGTCTTTTTTCCCCTTTTTATCAGCAAATTAAAAAGGTAGTTAGGATTTCATGTAGAACAGAAGGAAATATTCAAAATTCATTTCCTAGATATTTAGGGAATACAAAATAGGGAGATGGGAAAATGAGAATTGCAAGGATGTCATCAAAGCCTTTTATCTGCAAAGCTGTCACTTTATAGAGATGTAGTCACCTAACAGACACTAGGCAGAGTTTGTTTTGGTGGAGACTTTCCACTTGTAAGGAAATTTTATGAACTCTACTCAGAAATTCATGGGAAAAGCCAAGAGACTGTATCACAGGCTTCTTTTATTTACTTATGTCACATGAACCATATGTCAGAACTCTTAAACTGGGAGATTTTTAAGTCCCATGATGAACTAGACAATAGTTAAAGTTGACAGTAAGGGCCAAGGAGTTTCTAGAAAATGCTAAACCCCTGACATTCAGAAACCACTGTTATATAATACTTCGCTGGCATGTCTAACAGTTCCAGGGAGCAGTAGTGTTCTTCTAAGAACTTTCCCTCAAACCTGGGCCATAACAGCTTCATTTTTATGCTTGCAACTCAACAAACCAAAGTGCATGTTTGTTCCTGGGTTGTATGTAATGATTTCAGGAATATCCACATTTAAATTTTACTTGCTGTTTTTATATCCCTTGTTTTTTTCCCCCCCATCTACACTATTCCTTTATCAAACTATCCTGATTTTTATTTTATTCTAGAACAATTAGAAATATCAGTAATTAAATTGCTAAAATCTGCCTGTGTAAAGTTGAGAAAGAACATTTCAATTCTATCAGTATGGGTGTTAATTATTTTAGGCAAGCTGTCATTTAGGCTTTCTAAAGTGGATTTTGTTCTTGTAGTCAAGAACATTGCTTAGTGCAGAATTAATTAATCATTATAAATATAAAACCTGCAGTATCAGCTCCTATGTTCATAAAGGTTTCAAGAGGCAAGGTTGAAAGAGTCAATAGGCTGCTGAAGGGAATCTTACCATGCACCCCCACCCACAATCTGATAAAAGGACAATTAAACTATGTACTTCATCTTTTTATAGGCCCTGACTTCAAGCATCAGTTCAGAAACTGAGAGAGCCTGTATTTTGCAACACAAATGTGTTTCGTTTTGATTTGTTTTGCAGTATCTTCTTTTTTAAAGAGATTTTTGAAAAGCAAGATTGACAAGAAAATGGATGCAAATTGGAATATACTTTGACTGAAGGGAGTTACAAAACAAAAAGAAAACAAAACTTCAAAAAGATTTTCATTCTCATAGCACTGTGCTAAATAGAACATATGTTTTTAATGGGCTCTGAGTTTTCCCAAGCACACAGTGGCCACTTAAGAAATGTTCTATGCAATGACCATAATAATTGTATTCCCCACATTACGACTTAAGTCATTTTGGTATAAGGAAAAAAAGCTGCCTTTCTCCATTACCTTTCCTGCTGCTTTTAAATAATGACCCTATAATGTTGTTTCATTTCCTTTCTCTACAATGGAAACTAAAGTCAATCAAGTTATGCTGGAATACATTGACCAAAACATGGAGATCATGTCTATAAGGGTAGAGAAACCAATTGATACGGAACCTAGATTATGATGATATTAACTAACATTTAATAAACCAACTATATGATAGCCACTCTGAGTGCTTAAATGTAATTACCTTTGATAAGTGCTTTATATATAATTGTCTTATTTAACTCTTACCACTCAGAAGCAAAGGGTTCCCCCCATAAAGTTTGCACTATTTGTATATTATTTTGTTAATATCTCATCCTTAAAAAACACCTGTTTATTTAAAAATATATATTGAGAATTGATTCTTTGCAAGGCACAATCTTAAGAGCAAGGGAAAGTGAATTGATTCTTAGACTAATTTGTGAGAAAACCACTTGATCACCTCGCTACACTGAGGATTATGGTTCAGTTGGTCTGGGAGGGGCCTGAGAACCTGTTTCCAGAAAGTTCCCAGGTGATGCCCATGCTGCTGGTTTGAGGACCACACTTTGAGAACAAGGACAGAGCTGATACTTACAGCAGTTTTCAGGTGATTAAGACCGAAGTGCCAAATTGTAATTGCTCTTAGGACTCAATTAGTAACTGCAGCTTTAGGAAGCAGGCTTGGCTTTGTTTGAAAGAGGGACATTTGGCGTGGGCCTTGGGTTGAGGGTAAAAGTGGGTGTGTGTTGGACTGGTTACTTACTAAGTTCTAACTAGTTAATGAGTAGGTGGAAAAGATGCCTCATGGGTCCCAAACCATGCTGGGATATCTTCAGAGCTTCTGGTTCTCCTGGAAGATAATTTGTGGGGAATCCATATGTTTTATTGGTGTCCACACATGCATTTGGCATGCCTTTCCAATTGTTCTTTCTTCAGTAATTGAAACATCTACCTGGGCAGGTAGTGAGAGAAAACCATGATTCAGCCCATGCCATCCAATCCATTAATTATGCAAGCATACTCCCATTTTTTTAGTTTATTTTAAAAGATACCTTTTATGATTTATATCACAACAATTATGTTTCTAATGGGATTTTAATTGATTTTGAATGCAATTAAAGAAAACCTATTTTTAAAGCACATTTCAGCTGCTGCCACTCAGAAGTCACGCCAGGCTGGCCCCTGGAAGTCACTGGAGCATAATTTGAATGCACTTCAGTGTGATCAGCCAACGGGAATCTGAAAATGAGCTATCTGTGATATATTTTTTTTTTTTACAAAAATTGCCTTGATGTGTCTTGTACTTCTCAAGAATATGCCTATGCCTAATGAGATAAAAAACCATTTTTAGTAGCTCTTCTGGGTAACAATCATTGGTTCTGGTTTTGGGAAAGAGGTATTTTTTTTTTCTAGGATGAAGTGTCCCCTTGTGCACATATTGCATCTATAAATTGAGATTTTTGTTTCCCAAAGTCACATTTAGTCCAAACCCCCTACATAGAGAATGGCTTCAGATAGCTACTTCCTTTTTTTTTTTTTTTTCCTAGACTTCGTTTGGTTCCATGATTCATAAACCTAAGTGTTTTCATAGTTCCATTTTTTTCTCTGCTGGATAAACTACAATCAAGGTTCTTCACATTTGTAATTAAAACCTAAGCCTCAGTTAACCTCTACTACTTACCATCCCCTCTTTCCACCTGTTTTGTATACCCACTGCTTTGTCCTTGTTTTGAACTAGAATAAGCCCTTTCACAGTGTGACTTAGTGCCAGTGGTCAGCAGCCTGGTGGAACTTTCTGCCCTTGATATTTTTAAGCCCTGGCTTCAAGTGTTGTCTAAGAAGCACATTAGTGGTAGCTATTTGCTCATTTATTTACCAGTGTTCATAAAGCCGACATATTGCAGCTCTGCCCATTTTGAGGTGAACTTGGACTGGAATGCAATGTCTCTTTTTCTTATAACTAATCCCTGCCTCAGCTAAGCCTGTTAGGTCAGTCATCCGTGGAAGTCCACACAATTGCAAGCTTCCTAAACCCCAAACAACCATACGACTATTAATGCTTAATTTGTATTCCTAGTCCTCACTGCCACCAACCAGGGTCAGTGTTTGCAGGAGCCTGGCTGGGTGGAGAGAGGAAATGATTTTCACATGTTTCCAAGATGGGTTTTACATATGAAGGGGCAGGCCTGTCTGTCACAGGTCATGGGAGCTGTGGTTTGTAAGGAAGGCAGGTTGATAGCATATCACATAGGGGAGGTTTTTACTACCCAGGAAGGAAAGCAAAAGCCCTCTAGGCTCTAGGGTTGTTTGGACCAGAATAGAAAGAGAGAGGAAGACAAGGAGGGAGAGATGAAGGGAGATGGCAGGTAGAGGGAAAGGTGGAGGGAAAGAAGAGAAAGGAGCAGGAGAGAGGAAAGAGAAAGAGAACTGCAGACAATGAGCTCAAGGCATGCATTGTGGTTTCCCCAAAACCAGCACCATAGTTATTATGACTGAGGGAAAGGCAGAAAGACAGCTCCATATGGTCCTCAAATTTCAGTGAGGTCGGGAGGCTGATGTAGAATTTCAAGCCCTCTCCAGTTGTGGGGAAATGCTGAGGGGTGAAGTGGGAGGGGCTCAGTTGGAGACTCAAAAGCCACAGAGTGGTTGGCGGGTGCATGTCAGCCACAGAGGCACCCTGGGAAGCACCAGGGGTAACACTTGTGCACATGATACCATACCCAAAGGGTTCAGGCCACAGTTAGGTGGATTCATGGAATGTGGGTTCCATGAATGTGGATTCAATGGATTCCATGATCTGAGTCCAGTGAAGCCCGAGGGGAAAACCAACCTGAAAACTGCTCCCCTTGTAATACCACGAGGCATGCAGGACCCCCTAGGATTTTTTATGGGGTCCAAGAGAAGAATGAAAGGAAAGGGGTGGGAAAGAAAGAAATCCACAAACAACAACACAAAACACCCTGGAAGTTTGCTCAGACTTTTGAACTTGAAGAGATTAAGCTGATGGAATAGCCTCAATATGGCAAGAGTGAATCTGTTGGTCCCTGAAAGGGAGGGAGTAGGGTTCATGAGCAATTAGATGCTCAGTTCAACTGTTTTTGCAGAAAAATGGTTGCATGAGTCAAAGTGTGTCATCGTCAACTCATCCTTGCCCTATTGTAAATGTCACTTCTGCCCCGAAACCTTTGCCATTCCTTCAGTGGAGATTCTCTCTTATATGTATCTTTCCTGAGAAACCTACTGTTCATTGTCTTGGTTCACAGTGACTGCTAACTTAGAGAATCACAGACCCACAGAATATAAAAGGCCCTGGTGGGCTATCATTTAGACCTGTTCTCCATCTCATAAGACAAGGGCAGAAAATCCTTTATTCATTTTTACACAGACCAAGGTGCCAGTGCCAGTCCTCACTCATCCTTGCTAAATCTCTGTGTGTCCAGCATGTCACAAAGACGGGGTTTTCTTGCATGTAAAATGGAGACAGTAATGCTCTCTTGTCGGGGGAGAACATTGACTCTTCCTTCAACCTATCTTAGTTCCTTTGGAAGGAATTGAAATGTCTTGGTGATGGGAAGGACCAGGGAGAACAAAATAAGCAGCTTATTTTCATTGTGCAGCTTTGTTGTTGTTTAAGCTCGCCCAGCCTGTGCAAAGACTAGTAAATTTGAGACAGGAAGAATAGACTTCTAAAGTTGACTTTGACCCGACCTCACAGGCTTAGCTGAAACAGCAATTAGATTATAAGGAAAGGAGCATTTTTATTTTCAGTTAAAGTTCACTTCAAAATGAGCAGGTCTGCAGTGTACTGACGTTTTATCTATCAGTCTGTGGAAGAATATCTTTCCTGTTGTTTGATTTCATTGTGTTTTCACCCAGGACTTCCTAATAGGATTTGAAAGTGCAAAGGGTACCTAAGTTCCAGTGGAACATGAAAAATCTAGTATTTTAGATTTGAGGGTTTAAGTTTTTTGGTAGATATAAAGAGCAATTGATTAGCTGCCCTTAATTCTTCTTCTCCACTTCTCTTCCCCTCCTCCTTCTTCCCCCACTGTCTTTTTTCCACGAAACTCTGTACAGAGAAGGTCAACAGTAGGACTCGAGATGGGCAACCTCTTGGTTCCCTGTGGTTCATTCCCAGAGTCCTAGAGCCATGGACTCCTCCGTCATCACATTGTTTCACTTTGTCTCTCGACTTGTCAATTATGGAAGTTCTGACAGTGATTTCATTTATTTATTTATTTATTTATTTATTTATTTATTTATTTAGTTAGTTTTTGCTGTGCTGGGGACCGAACCCTCGTCCTTGAGCATGCTAGACAAATGCTCTACCATTGAGCTACAGCCTAGCCTCTGACAATGGTTTCTATTTCAGATGCCTGTATACTCCAGTCTTGGAAGAATAGTGAATTTTACTGATAAACAGAGACTCATGAATGTCTTAATCTGTTGGAAAAACTTCTTAGAGTATATGAGATTATCTCAAAACAGGTTGCAGATTTGCTCCAGATGGTTTGTACCTAAAATGGTTTCTCTTGGGAATCTTGGGTGATCATGAAACAAGTGTGAAGATCTGATACAAAGACCCAGGAGAGTCCATAAACTATTCAAGTTGATGTAGATACAGGACCAGAAGTCAGCAAATGGATTTAACTCTAGAAAAGGCACAGAGGAAATGGAAGTAGAATCAAAAAGGTGAAAAATGAAGTAGAAGACACAGCTGAGAAGAACTCTGAGCTCATGGAGTTGAGTAGAAGAGAAAAAGTGGTGCTCCAGAGTTTAGTTATTCTTAAAAATGTCATTAGAAAAAGAGTCAGAAAAGTTCATGGTTTTTAGATTCTAACTTGACTTCTGGATTACCTTCTTGTCTAGGTGGAAAGGTGGAACATATTTTGTTTCCCAGTTGTTGACTTGGTTCATAAATTGTGAACAAGGTTAATGAGGACCTCTGCTTATACTTTTGTTCCTTACCCTAGAATTGTGAGTGGTAGACCTGATGATGAGCATCAGAGTTAGAAGTAACCCACTTGCCATCTCAGCTCTGTCCTTCTTCCTCCACTTGGATTTCACTGCCTCTGGAACGCAGCTCTTAGGACTGGGGACTGGCCTGTTCTCTAAATTGTGTGGATGTTCAGGTGTTGCCGTGCTAACCTATCTGTTCTATTGACTCTTTAGCTCTTTAGATAACTGAGAGGAAAGGGCACAGAGGAGACTTTGTATTGAAAAAGTTACTGAAAGAAGCTCCTTCATTCCAGGGCAGTCAGCAGCCAAAGAATCACATTAAAGAGAGGTGGGTCTGGTTGAGATGCAGCAGAATGAGACACTGGAAAAGGGTGAATCTGGGAACTTATTTCAGAATTATTGGCACTACAATGTCATTGGACATTAACTTAAAAAGGCATGAGGATTGAATCTTTGGACTTTGTCTCTAGGAATGTAAAGATTTTATTATTCAAGTTCAAATTTGGAGCATTTTTAGGTGCTAGTGTTGTATTGTTTAGTATCTTTGTGTAGTCATGGGTTGAACAATACCCTTTGTGTATACATTGAATTGTGGACCCCAAGATATATATTGACATTCTAACTCCCCTTTCCTTAGAATGTGATCTCATTTGAAAATAGGGTCATTGCAGATGTAATTAGTTAGGCAAGGAAGAGGTCATACTAAAGTAAGGTGGGCATTTAGTCTAATATGGTGTCCTCATAAGAAGAGAAAGGAGAGTTTACAAAGAAATTGCCTTGCAAAGGGAGACATGTAAACATAGAAGACAGCCATAGGATGATGGAGACAGATTGGAATGTTGCTTTCATAAGTCAAGAACTCCAAGGATTGCCAGCATCAACAGGTGCCAGGAGTTAGAAGAGGAAAGGATTCTCCTCCCAGTTTCCTTCTACCATAACCCTTCCAATACCTTAATACTAGATTCTTCTACTCCAAAACTGTGAGACAATAAGTTTCTGTTGTTTTAAACCACCTAGTCCATTGCAGTAATTTTTTATGGCAGCCCTAGGAAACTAACAGACCTTGCTTAACTCTCATAAGCCATATAGGATAATTTATTAGATAAAATTTTATATGGGAAATAGACTAGGAAATGGATTGCAATTCTGAGTAGAATTTGACCTTGCTGTTGATTTAATTTACTGTTTTGGTCCATTTCAGAGTTTTCTGTAGGAGAATCTCAGCTTCCCTCCAGCTCTCCCCAACAGGCATTGGTATGGGAGATCCCATGACAGTGGGAGGAAGATTGTCCCAATATAATGCTCACCCATTACTCACCCTAACTGCATCCAAGGAGGTACCTGTGCACTGGCTGAAAAATATAAAAGTCCTCAATCCCTATTCCTTAAATTTCCATGACTAGCAGGCAGGGCATGTGGTGAGGTGGGGGTCTCTCTACACTTTCTGGAAGGAAAGTTTTGGAAGATGCACTTCTGATCACTCTCCATCACTTACTCACTCATCTGACTGATGAGGCTGGGAAGAGGCATTGAGTGTCCCCGACCGGACCCACTCTGCTTTCTCCTTTTGGATCTGCTTGCCTACAGTTCCATTCTTCCAGGTGGTCAGCACATGAAGACCTGTGTCTAAGCCTGGTTTCTAAAGGAAAGTCTAGTATTTTGACTTTTCCTACTAATAAGGAAAAATGTATACGGCCCAATGTAAAGCGTAAAGGTAGGGGTTTGTTCTCCCCCAGGTGTGTGTTACCAAAGTCTGTATTTGGGGGGCAGTATTAGAAAGTCCCACTGGGGAAACATAATGAAACTGGATTCTGCTTTCCTCACTGACCTATAATAAAGGGGATACTTTGTCTTCCATCTCATTTCTCTGCCCATTTATTGAGAGATATATGTGAGAAATAGATGTGATTGTTTACCATCCCCAAACAATAATATTTTAAAGAGTTTATCCAGTATAAAGCCTGATATAAATGCAAGGGAAATATTCATGTGTGAAAGACAATGTCTACCCTGTTGGTCCTGGATTCAAATCTTGCTTTCTTGACTGACCAGTTGTTGACCCAATTATTCAACCTAGCTGAGCCTCCTCTGTAAAATATTGATAACAAAACCTCTCACAGGGCTGTAAAGATTAAATAAGATAAGATGTATAACTTACTTCATTATCTCTCTATATCACTGAGGCTGGCATATAGTAGAACTCGCCTGTGAGTTATTTTCCTCATTTCTCTTCTCCTGAACAAGAAACATTTATTTATTCTCCCCCCCTCCCACGCAAACACATCCTCTGCATGTTCCTAGCACTTATTTCACTTCATCATAATCACTTGACCTATTGTTGAGGGAGGAACATGTTTTGTTGGGAATGCAAACAACCCAGTGCACCATCTATCATATATACACTCAAAGAAATTATGCTTATTTTTTCCCTTCCCAATACAGCACCATTGGAACTCTGGGTTTTCCTTATGACATACCTGCATTCAGGACCGTGATAAAAATGAGTCGAAAAATATCGGTCTCCTTATTTGCAAAATTGTGAGATTGTATTATAAAATTTGTAAGAAACCTTTTTGTTATAAAAATTCTATAGTTATATAAAATGCTGCGGTGTTATTACCCTTGAAACTATTTTGTTTGCACTGCTTGCTCCATGTAATTTCCCTAATAATTAGCCAAGGCTTGTGTTTATAGTGCTTTTACATTTTTCTTTCATTGTACAGAATGATAGAGAAAAATGGAATTCTTTATCAGCAAAACCACAAAAATGTGACCTCAGTGGGTTATTATAAAAACCACAAGGAAGCACAGAATGCCCTACACAAATGTACCATCTCTATGGGTGCAGGCGGTATTGATTAATTATTTCATTTGGTTTTATATTTACTGAGCTCAACTCTGCAAACCCTAGGAGTACTAGAGGTCATGGAGATAAATGAGCTTTGTGTCCTGCCCTTAAGAGGCTTCTGATCCAAAAGGGGGGAAAATGCAGGGTGGCAGCCATAGGAAACGTAATGCCATTACATCAGTCACTGTCCACCCAGAGAAGCAGAATCGGTAAGGGACACATATTAAGAGATCTGTTTCCAAGAATTGAATTACGCAATGGTGGGAGTCTGTCTAGGTAAGTCCAACATCCATGTGGTAGTAATCAGGAAGGTTGGATGAAGTTCATGGCTGCTCTTTAGGACTATCAATGGACTGAATCACGTGCATGCATATTATCTCAAATAAATTTTCTTACTCAAAGTCAACTGGTCTGGAGCTTCTTCCTGTCTACAAAGTACCTTCATAGCAACCTTTAGATTTGTGTTAGGTTGAATAATGGAGCTAGAACCTAGCCAAACAGACACAAAAAATACTGTCTTAATCACCAATTGCAAAATTCTTCTGAGATCTTATGTACGGTTCTTTTAAAATTGCAGACAATGTGCAGTGAGAAAATCTGTTACTTAAAGTGCTAACAATTTCATCTCCTAAATACAATCACCAGTTTTCCCAATGTCTTCAAAGATTCAGTACTCTTGTTTCTATTGTATCTCTAGTGAGGAGTTAGTGGGCAAAATGAATTTTGATTCCTATATGTGGAAGGCAAGAAAATACAAGCATATAGAAGTGAAAAAGAAATACAATGGTTACTTTTTATAAGTGATATATCTTATTAAATTCATTAAATGTTAATGGGTCAACTTTTCCTAAACAGGTTTCCATGGAACAGAACACTAATTTCTTGAGATGAAATGTCTATTTGTAAGATAGTTATCTATTGGTATTTATATGTTTTATAAAAGAAATAAATATTTGTATATACACTTTATGTAAATATAGATCTTAGGAATATATTATATATGTGTATACATCTATGTTTGATTTCTGCTAGTTTTGTGCAGGTGGGGCTCAAACCCAGAGCCCTGTGTATACCAGGCAAGAACTCTATACTGAGCCACACCCCCAATCCTACATGTGAATGCATATGTATTTATATATGTTGTTTCTGTAATAAATACACCAAAAAAAAGGTTGAAACAAATTTTAAAAGGCCTCTTTGCTGCTAGGTATTTCAGAGCCTTTCATATGTTGAAATCATTGCCATATCTTCAAAGGGGAAATTTGGAATTTCACTTCAGTCAAACTCATTTGACCATAGGACACCTTTATTCATGGGCTAACACTCTGCATTATTATTCATTGCAATGCATCTTAAAAATATGTGTAATAAAATATTTTCAAAGGGGTGAGGGATGAGAAAGATTAGCAATTAAGCATCTATTTAAATCTAGCTGAAAGTTGTGGGCTAACAACTTTGCCAGGGGTGAAAGACAGCTCGCAGGTTGCCAAGTCCACCCAAGGTGTACTCCTTTTATTTTCCTTCAATCACATGGCTGGTCAACACCCCATGTATGAAAGGAACTGCCTAGTCTGACAGCATGACC
Organism: Glaucomys volans; assembly: GCA_020662805.1. NCBI lineage: Eukaryota > Metazoa > Chordata > Mammalia > Rodentia > Sciuridae > Glaucomys > Glaucomys volans. The sequence continues at coordinate 610,096 of JAJEJO010001547.1, forward strand.
CTTCACCTTGTCTTTATCACTATTTTGATAATGTCATTTGTCATTGTCAAAGGTCTCCAACAAAAATACTTCTAAAGGGAAAACCAACAGGCTAAGAGAGCGTAATGCCATTGCATGGTCTGCCAAGCACATATGGAGTGTCTACTGCATGCAGGGCAGTGGCAGCTCACCAGCCTCCATGGGGAGATGGACATGCCTCAGCCCATCACTACAATGCACCACAGGTCATGCCAAATGGTAAACAAGTTGTTACAAAACCCGAAATGGGTTAGACTACATTTTTCAATTAAAGAGTGTTTGTATGGGGGTTTTACAGTGGTCTTATTCTTGGAGAGCAAATTTTCTTTTTTAATAAAAGGTTCATTATACTGAGTAGGAATCCACATGTATAGAAAAAAAGATCAGGAAACACCAAGCATTGTCAAAAGGGGATGATTTGGGGAACTGAGTGTTCACTGGATTCAGAACCTATGATGAGAGATGGAAAGTGTAACGGATTGAACTGTGTTCCTCTAAAATTCATATGTTAAAGTTATAATTCCCAGTACCTCAGAATTATCCTTATTGGAAGGTGTGGTCTTCACAGAGATGAGCAAATTAAAATAAGGTCATTAGAATAGACCCTAATTCAACATGACCTGTATCCTTATGAAAAGAAGACATCTGGAGGGGAACACACCTGTAATGAAGATGTTATGAAGGAACAGGGAGAAGATTGATCTCTCACCAAGAAGAGAGGCCTGGCAAATATCCTTTCCCCTCAGCTCTCAGAAACAGTCAACCCGGTTGCCATCTTGCTTTTGGACTTTTAGCCTCCAGAACTGTGGAACAGTAAATTTCTGTCATTCATGTCACCCAGTCCTAGCAAACACCTGCAGGCATTGAAGAAGAACATGCAAATTTGGGCCAGACTATGAGATTCCTTCAATTGTGTATTCAGCAGTCTGAGTAGTCGGAAACTTCTGAAGTGGACTGAGCTACCTTAGCAAGTTCTCTTGCTAATTACAGGCTGGAAGAGGAGAGGGTAGCTGCAGGAAGACACCCAGTGCATTTTCAGTGGGCCAGGTGGAGGACATGGAGGGCCTGAATTAGGGGAGGAGCTTTGGGTGGGGTTTCAAAACCCTGCATGTAAACATGATCAACCATAGAGCACAGATGACAAGGAAGGTGTAATCAAAACAGCTAAAGAATTCGTAGTTAGTTTTCTCCTCAGACTGAGCATAAAGGGTAAGAATTCACAGGTTCAAAGGGAATGAATTGGTTCATATGGTTTGCAAATGTGTTCTCTGCCATTTTACATTCACTTCTCTATTCTGTACACCCCACCCACTGGCTTCCTTTCTTCTTTCCATCTTTATTGAGATATAATTGACAAAACTTTTTTTTTATGTATTCAAGATGTACAGCATGTTTTGATGCACATTGTAAAGTGATGGTCACAGTGAATCTAATTAAAATATCCATCACCTCACAAAGTTTCCTTTCTCTTTGTTGTGAATACTTAAGATCTACTTTTTAGCAAATTTCAAATATACATTATTGACTATAGTCACTATGCCATACATTAGGTCTCTGGAATTATTTGTCTTATAATTGCAAGTTTGCACCCTTTACCAACATCCTCCCACTTCCCCCAGATCTCAGCACCTAAACAATCATTTCATCCCATATTTCTGTGAGCTCCACTTTTTTTAGGTCCCACAAATAAGTGAGATAATACTTTATTCATCTTTCTGTATTTGAATTATTTCTGGCAGAATTGCACCCTCAATTCATCTATATTGTCACCAGTGGTGGAATTTATTTCTTTTTAAAGGCTAAATAATATTTCACCATGTGAGTGAGTAAGCATGTGAATGTGTTTGTGTGCATGTGTGTGTGCATATCACATTTTCTTTATCCATTTATCCATCAGCAGATACTTGAGATGTTTCCAGATCCTGATTAATATGATTCTGCCATTGGCACAGAACCTGTCCAGGGAAGGACCAGTCCAGGGAGTGACTGGCTTCCATTGTGATGGACAAACACTCCATTTCCAGCCAGTGTTTTTGCATTTGCAAAGTCCACTGCCAGAAAACATTCCCCAGATCATCACCCACAGGCCCTTCTGGTATTTGTGTCCATATCACTTCTGTTTTTTTTTTTTTTGGTACAGGGGATTGAATTCAGGGGACCTGAACCACTGAGCCACATCTCAGGCCTGTTTTGTATTTTATTTAGAGACAGGGTCTCACTGAGTAGCTTAGCACCTTGCCATTGCTGAGGCTGGCTTTGAACTCTTGATCCTCCTTCCTCAGCCTCCTGAGTCACTGGGATTACAGGAATGCACCACTGCTCTGGGCTCCCATATCACTTATTTAGAGGGGTCTGCTCATTCCCCAACACTGCCCTGCTCTTGTTCCTTTGGGTCTCCACCTATTTCTTTTCCCTGAAAGCACTTCTCAGGTTCAGAATTGTATCCTATTCTACTTAATTTTTTGTCATCCTCTCCTCTTCAGCTCATAGCACCCACCTGTAATGCAGACTCCAAGGGTGTAGGGACTGTCTCTCCCTCTATTGCTTCCGGTTGAAGTCTAGGATGGTTTCTAGCACTTAGCAGGTGCTCATTATATAGTGGTTGAATGAATTAATTACTACGTTTGAAACTGAAGTATATCTTCATGATTTTGTGAAAGAAGAAACCACATCAGTGTTCTGTATCATTTCATTTTCACTGAGGGAAGAATATTTTTGACTAATACATTTACATTTAAAGAGATTATTTCTAATAATTATTTTCAGGAAAGAATTTCAGAAGGTATAACAACATGTGTTGGTGAATCATGAAAAAGATGAGCTTTTGATTTCACATGTTCTTATAGAAAATATTTTAAATCACACAGTATTTTTAAGGAAATGAATAAACATCTGGGTAGGACAAGGAAAGGGAATTAGTGGTCCTCTGCTCTTTCCTCTGCCTCCCTTGCCTCTGTGAGCCTGCGATGTGCCTGTGTGTGAGGAAGGATAAGACAGCCTCCGACCTTTGAGTAGCTTAAGCGTTTAGACACCTGATGGCAATCTTTCATTAAATTTGGTGTAGTGGCAGCCATTCTGGCAGGTAGGAGAGAACACAATTTGTTTTTTTTCAGCAATCTTCATACCAAATATCTGAAAATGTTTCCCAGTGACAGACAGAAGTGAGAGCTTAATATCTTTCCAGATGAGCATGGTGGCTTTCATCGAGGGAAAATGATGTGGGTGGATGAGTTCAATGAAAAGTGAAGAAAAGAGGAAGGGAAAATGAAGTTTATGCATGGTCCAGATACATTTAGGGACTTGGGCAGACTACTTAGAGAGAGAGAGCAGGATGTGATGCTAATGGGCAGGAAACAAGTTCGGAGAGATTTATGTTGTGTTAAAATGCAGTATAATCTGGTGAGGCAGCCTTCTCTCCCTCCTTCCTCCTTCCTTGATTTCTCCCCACTGCTCTCGCCTCAGGCTGCAAATAAAAGATACAGTTTTGGGCAGAAGGGTGGATATTTCTTTCCAGCAAGAATGACAATTACAGGATTGAATGAGAGTGTGAAATAGCAAACTTTTGTCTCCCTGCCTCTTCATTGGGTCAATATCTTCTATGACCTTGATGATTGATAACATCAATCACCTACTATGTGTTGAAACTGTGCAATGTATCTAAATTGGATTGTCTTCATGTACCGAAGCACCTAAGTCAGAGAGAATTTAGTAACATTCCCAAATCACATTTGCTGGTGGGTGGCAGAGTATGGATTTGATTCTGGGACCTAGGCACTCACCAGTAAACATACAGCCCTCTGTGCCCAGTGCCAGCTTATCTCCAGCACCCACAGTAGGACATACCATCTGCATGCAGATGAAGCCCTGTTGCGTTTTCCAGCCTGGTCTTTCTTTTAAACAACATCCATATACTCAGCTATATCTAAAGCTATCTCTTTTCAGGTATCTCATGGGCATTGCAAATGTACCCAATACTGAATTCTCTCTCACCTTTCCTTTACTTATCCAAGTCTTCTTATTTCAAGAAATAATGCAATCCTTGTGCCCTACACTCTGGACTCATCCTTGGCATCTCCCACTCCCAAACACCCATATGCAAATGATCACAATGTCCTTTCACTTTTGTCTCTAAAATACATCACAAATATGACCCCATGTCTTAGTACCCCAAGCTTGGACCAAGACACCTTTACCTGAACCACTACCATAGACCCCTTTTCAATTCTTTGTTTAGATTGTGAAATAAGGTATGTGCACACATGTGTGCATGCACACACACATTCCATTATAGGTAATACAAGAATATGGCAAATTTAAATGTGTTGTTTGTAGGGAACAAGAGTAAACTGACATCCCTCTATCCCCCAACCAGTTTAAGGTTTAGAACATCATCAACATATTTCAAGTCCTTGATTGTATCTACTGCCTCCTGTTCCCTATGAGAAAAAAACCACATCATTGTGTTTTGCTAAGGATCCCTTTATTTTCTTTGTAATTGTACCACAGATATGTATCTTGTACATTATATTGTAAAACATTATAATCTGCTTGGTTTTGAAATTTAAACAAATTCAATCATAATATATTTGGTTATAGCTTTCTTTCCCCCTCTGTATTAACATTGTCATGATTTTAACTAGAGCAGGTGTTATGGTTCAGATCTTAATGCCCCCCAAAAGCTGTGTGTTGGAGGTTTGGTTAGCAGCCTATGGTGCTGTGGGGAGTGGTGGAACCTTTAAAAGGTGGGTTAAAGCAATTAGATCATTGGGAGCATGCCTTGAAAGATATTGGGACCCAGGTCTTTCCTCACTCCTTGCTCTCTGCCACCATGAGGTGAATAGACCCACTCTGCCACATGCTCCCTGCCATGAATGAAGTGCTGACTTACTCTAGGCCCAAAGAGATAGGACTAGGGGACCATGGATTGAAACCTCTAAAATCATAAAGCAAAATTAAATTTTTCTTTTTAAAATTGATTTATCTCAGGTATTTTGTTTCAGCAATGAAAAGCTGATTAACACAGAAAATTGGTACCATGAAGTGAGGTTGTTGCAGGACTATACCAGAGATGTGCTTCAGAAGTCTTTGGATGTTTTCAGGAGGAATTTGGAAAATTTTGGTGAATCAGGCTAGAAAAAGCTTAGAATGCTGTGAGCAGACCTTAATGGGCAATTCTGGTGGGAGCTCAGAGACCAGAATACTGTTAAGAATGCAGACAGTAAAGGCTGTGCTGATGAGGTTTCAGATGGAAATGAGAGCTCCACTGGGAATTTAACCAGAGGCCCTTTGTGTTACATTCTGGCAAAGAACTTGTCTACATTTTGCCCATGCCTGGAGACTTAGTGGAAGACTGCATTTAAAAGTGATAGACTAATTAATCTTACAGAGGAAATTTCAAGGCAGCATGGCATTCAGGCAGTATTATAGGTATTGCTGGCTGCTCTTAGTCAGATTTATGTTGCGAATGAGGAACAAAATTCAGATGAGAAAGATTTTAAAAACTTGCAGTTTGACCAGAAAAGGAGACATTTAAAGTTGCAAGCAAGAAGAGTATGGTTGCTAAAGAAATTATCAATTGAAAAAGAAGCCAGGTACTTTGTGCTGGGAAAATAAGAAAGATATCTTGAATCATCTGAGGAACTGGCAAGATCCCACCCCTTGTAATGGACTGAATGCACTTTACATTGTGAGATGGACATGAGCCTTTGAGGTACAGAGGCAGAATGTTATGGTTTTGATGGGGGTCATGTGTTAAGGCTTCATTGCCAACCTGTGGTGTTACTGAGAGGTTATAGAACCTTTAAGAGGTGAGGTTTAGTGGGAGGAAGTTAGGGTATGGGGGAGGATGCCCTTGAAGGGGATGTTGGTACTCTGGTTCCTCCCTTGTCTTTATTTGCTTTCCAGCTACCAGAAAAACAGGCCTTTTCCACCATGCATTCCCTTTCATGGTAAACAGACTGTAATGGTATGGATGTGAGGTGCCCCCAAACCTCACATGTGAGACAATGCAGGAAGGCTCAGAGGAGAAATGATTGGGTTGTAAGAGTCTTAACCCAATCAGTGAATTAATCCCTGATGGGATTAATTGAAGTGGTAGTGTGTGGCTGGAGGAGTTTGGAATTGGAGCATGGCTTTGGGGTATATATTTTGTATCTGGAGAGTGGAGACATTTCTCTCTCTCTCTCTCTCTCTCTCTCTCTCTCTCTCTCTCTCTCTCTCCTTCCTGATCACTGTAATGTAAGCTGCTTGCCTCCACCACCCTCTCCCTCCATAATGTTCACTCTCACCTCCAGCCCTGAGGCATGGAGTTGACCTTCTATGGATCAAGACCTTTGGAAACCGTGAGCCCTCAAATAAACCTTTCCTCCTCTATAATTGTACTGGTTGGGTCATTTAGTTACAGCAGCCAAAAAGCTGACTAAAACACTGACTCACCACAGTCTCAAATCAAAGGAGGCTAAGCAACCATGGACTGAAATCTCTGAAATCATGAGACAAAATGAACCTTTCCTTCTTTAAGTTAATTTATCTCTGGTATTTTTCCTAGTGATAAAAAACTAACTATTCACAGGAATTGGCAAACTACAGTCCATGAGCCACTGTCTGTTGATATAAATAAAGTTTTATCGGAACATATTTTCTTTGTCTGTTTTTACACTGAAATGTAATTGCATCAGGCACTACATTACCTATGCAGCCTAAAATATTCCATATCTGACTTTTTGCAGAAAAATATTTGCTGACTTCTTTTTATAAAGAGATTTTTCCCATGAGCAGTAGGATGCATGCCAAGAATGTTCACAGTAACATTGTATATTAAGAACCCAACACTTAGAACAGCTCAGTAACCAACAGAAAAATGAGATAAACATATTTTGATATATTTATGCAATGAAATGCAATACAACTACACAAATGACTAGCTTCTTAAGTCAACACAAATCAAGTAAATTTCTCAATGCTAGTTTCCGTAGTCTCAAAGGACATCTTATGATTCCATTTGTTTATATAAAAAAAAAACAAGAAAAACTATAATACACTCTGTAGAGGCACAGATATGTGATAAAACTATAAAGAAAAGCAAGATGTTAATTAAAAATTATAGAATAGTGGAAGTTTTTTTGTGGGGAGTTGAACAAAATCAAGGGTGTATATGTGTGCATCTTATGCAAGTTTGTGATATATTTGTTCCTTTCTTTGAGGGTTATTTTAAGTTTATAATTTTAGTACTTGAATTTATCATTCCTTTTTTTTGATAGATTGCTTGTCCTATGAATTACTTAAAAGTCTACCCTGAAAATGAGCATTTTTGTGTGTGTGACATTTGAGGTTTTAAATATTGTCCTCCACTTTAATTTTTGTAGATGGTGTAGAATACCATTTCTCCCCCATGGAAACAACCAGTGGTTCCAGAACCAATTCTTGAATAGCCCCTCTTTTTCTCAGTGAGCTGCAACACCCACTCACTCTTCCATCAATTTCCACACAAGCCGTGGGTCTGCTGCGGAGCTCTCTGCTACCTTCCACTGGCTTTATCAGGTGGATTTCCCTACTTCCCTGTGCAGGCCCCTTCCTTGCTACATCAGGGGTATGCTAGTCCCTCTTTGTAGACACCATGGCAGATCCTTGATCACCAAGCCTGCACATTCTCACTTGAATCACATTTCCTCTAAGGTCCCTTCAAGTCCATTCTCCACAGAGCAATGAGGGTACCTGTAAATATGCAAACTAGTTTCTTCCCTCCAATGACCTTCTTTAATGCAATGAAACCTAACTTACAAGCCACATAGGAAATAGCCCTGCCGAGAACTCCTGCTTTTTCCTGCCTGACAGTCTTGGCAATGGTCGCTGTGGTCAACTGAGTCAGATAAGCTTTTTTTTCTGCCACAGAGCCCTTGCCCTGGCTGTTCCTTCTACCTAGGATTCTTTTTCTCCTGTCAATAAGTGTTTCTGGCTACTCTTGTTGCTTTGGTCTCATCTTACATAGCTCCTCTTTCAGAGAGGCTACTTTTGTATTGTCCCTAAGGGTCATACCCTACTTCTTTCTGTCATATCAGCTTCAAGTTCTGAAGACTCCTCATCAGTATCTGATGGTTTTTCTGTTTGCATGTGTATTGTTTGTTTGCTTGTTAGATCCTTCCTCCACTAGCACATCTGCTTTCTAAGGGCAAGGGCCTATTCTCTCCTTCACTGTTGTGGCATGACTGCCTGCAATTGTGTTTGTTGAATAAATACATGGATGTAATAAATGTTTCCCTTATCATTTCTTTTAATTGTGCATATTTATTCTCTAGATGAGATTACATAACCATTTCAATAAAATAAGACATCTGACTTAAAATGAAATGTATGAGTCCACATGAGCAATTGTAAGATTACAAATTGTAAGAGAATCTTACAAAAGTTAAGATTCTCTTCTGTGTTTTGTCTTAATTTCTGAAAATAAGGATTTTTTTTCAGTTTTTAAGTTTGTTTTTTTTTAGTTATACTTAATACTCGAGTTTATTTTGACATAAAAATGCATAATGGAGTATAACTTCCCATTCTTGTGGTTTTACATGATGTAGAGTTAACACTGGTCATGTATTCATATGTGAACATAAGGAAGTTATCTGATTCATTCTACTGTCTTTCCTATTCCTATCCCTTCTCTCTTTCATTCATTCCCCTTTGTCTAATCTATTTTTCCCTCTTCTCTTCCCCTTATGGTGTGTTATCATTGTATATCAGAGAGAACATTTGGCTTTTGGTGTATTGCAATTGGCTTCTTTCACTTAGCATGATTTTCTCCAGCTCCATCCATTTACCTGCAAGTGCCATAATTTCATTCTTCTTTATGATTGAATAATGTTCTGTTGTGTATATGTACCACATTTTCTTTATCCATTCATCTGTTGAAGGGCACTTATGTTGGTTCCATAGCTTAGCTCCTGTGAATTGAACTTCCATAAACATTGATGTGGCCTTGTCATTAGAGTATGATTTTAAGCCTTTTGGGTATAAGCCAAGAAGTCAGATAACTGGATCATATGGTAATACTATTCCAAGTTTTCTGAGGACTCTCCATACTGCTTTCCAGAGTGGTGCACTAGTTTGCAATATCACCAGCAATGTATGAGTGTGCCTTTTTCCCTCACATCCTTGCCAACACTTATTGTTACTTTTATTCTTGATCATTGCCATTCTGACTGGAGTGACATGGATTCTCAGGAAAGTTTTAATTTGTATTTCTCTAATTGTTATGGATGTTGAACAATTTTACATTTATTTGTCAACCAATTTTATTTCTCCTTCTGTGAAGTGCTTGTTCAGTTGCTTTGCCCATTTATTGATTTTTTTATTTGTGGGGATTTTTTTTTTTGGTGTTAAGTTTTTTGAGTCCTTTGTATATCCTGCAGATTAATGCTCTATTTGAGATGCAGTTGGCAAAGATTTTCTCCCATTTTGTAGGATCTGCCCATTCTTAATTTTTTTTTTCCTGTGGAGAAGCTTTCTAGTTTGATGCCATCCCATTTATTAATTTTTTTTTTCAGGGTTGGGGATTGAACCCAGGGCTTGTGCTTGCAAGGCAAGCACTCTACCAACTGAGCTCTATCTCCAGCCCCAACTTATTAATTCTTGATTTTGTTTCTTGCACTGTAGGAGTCTTATTGAGGAATTTGGCTCCTAGCCCAACATGATGGAGATTTGAGCCTACTTTTTCTTCTACTAGAAGCAGGGTTTGGTCAAACCTGTTCCTACAGTTGGCCTTGATTTTCCCATCTGTGAACTGGAGAAGAGCATCACCAACTTTCACAATGGTTCATTCTGAGACTCAGATGAGTTTCCCATTGACAGAATGGCAACCAATGAGAAACAGCCACCCAAGCATGGAGTTGTGAAAGCTGCCCAGAGGCAGTAATGACCAAGAAGTCAGGGTCTTCTTCACATTGGAAACCTTGGGCTTTATCCTCATGTCATAGCACAGCAATGAAGAACCACCTGCAGGAGAGTGCAACAGGTTTGCCTGTTAGAAATATTTCTCAGATTACAGTTTGGATCAAGATTGTGGAAGTATAAAGTAGTGAAACCAGCAAGGGGTTAATTGCAGAAATCTAAGCCAGAAATCATGGGAGCCTTGATTGGTGGTAGCAATGGAAAAGAAGAAAACCATGGCTATGAAGTAGTAACATCCACAGCATGTGGCGACTGACTCAATGTAGGGATTGAAGAAGACAAAGAAATTGAGGGAGATTCTCAGTGATTCTGGTTTATCCAACTGAGTGAAGGCAGTGTCACATTTAAGATGGGAGAGCTAGAAGAAAGTTGGGGTTAAAAATAATCCTTATTTACCAATGGTATAGAATAGAAGACACAGAGACAAACCCACATAAATACAGTTTTCTCATACTAGACAAAGGTGCCAAAAACATACAATGGAGAAAAGATTGCCTCTTCAACAAATGGTGCTGGGAAAACTGGAAATCCATATGCAGCAAAATGAAATTAAACACCTGACTCTCACCCTGCACAAAAATCAAGTCAAATTGGATCAAGGACCTAGGTTAGACCAGAGACCCTGTTCCTGTTAGAGGAAAAAGTAGGCTCAAATCTCTATCATGTTGGCTTAGGAACATGAAGAACAATGACTTTGGGTTTTCCATACCTTATTCAATCCTTACAGCAACACTATAACATAGACACTGCTGCTATCCCATTTTATAGATGAGAAGATTGAGGAATTTTTATAGATGAGAAGATTTTATAGATGAGAAGATTGAGGTCAAAATTTTGACCTAAGTAACAGAGAAAGTGGTGAAGCCCAGGTATTCATCCAGCCAGTATGTCTCTAGAGCTCCAAATTTTAATCACAGTATTTGGAGATCTCAACTGGAATTCTTTCATAAGGGTTCATTAGTGTGGAAGAGATATATCCATATTAATCAATATGATACTGGTTATGATAGATTCACTATTTCTTTTTGGTGACTACTGTTTGGTAGATATTTTTAATGTACTTTCACTTAGAGAGTATAGATCAAGAAATATGAATTCAGAAGTTATATTTATCACTTGTGTGACTTTAAGAGAATTATTTAACCTTTCAGAATGATAGACTCCTCATCTATAAAATGTAGGTACCAATATCTATTTGAAAGTTTTACTACGAGTGTTAAATAGTGAATGTATACCAAATACTCTGCACATAGTAAGCCCATATGAAGACGTTTGTGAGTTGTAGGAGGATTAAGGAAAGGGATATGCATAAAGTATCAGGTGAGCATGAAGGAAGAAACGTCAGCTTTGCTCTGAGGGTGGCTGATGTTCCCCAGAGACAATGGGACACTTGAATTGGGGCTGGAAAGATGTCTAAACATTATTTAGACTGAAAGGTATAGCAGACCTCTATTCCTCCTGGTCCTCTTTCTAACATCATCCAGATTGTTCCTTGGGGAGCACTCTTTCCCCACTGTGTACATACCCCATCCCATGCTGACCTTGCTGCCACCATCATTCATTCTCTCTGTAAAGATGAGCTTCCCAGATACTGAAATAGATACTACAGAAGCCAAGAGGCGAGATGGTGAGAAAGTGGGAGCTCAAAAATGTCAATAGTCTTTGGTTCACCCAAATAGGAATCCTGTCAACCTCTGGCTTTTCCACCTGTGAGCCAATACTGACTCTTCATTGTCGAAGTCTGTTTGAGCTGAGATTTTTGTTCCTTGCGAAGGATCTCCTCCTAACTGCAGGGAATTCTAGATAGGAGGGCTGCATGTGCAAAGGCTCACAGAGAGATAGGAGGGGACATGATGGGTTTGGAAATAGTACATTGAGAAATGAGGCCAGAAGGTGGGTCAGTGCCAGCTTTTCAAGGGCATCCACTTCCATTTTAATGAGTTTGGACTCTAGCCTGTAGGCAGTGGGGAGCAACAGTTTTTGAGCAGAGAAGTGACATGATCAGATTTGCATTTTAGAAATACGACTCTGGCTGTGAAGTTGAGTGTGGATAGGCGTGGGGAAGGCTAAACGCAGAGAAGAGTTAGCAAATAACTGCAATGGAATGAAGTGAGGGTACTGAACCAGGACAATGGCAATGGGGACAGGGTTGTAGGGACCTGGTCTCATTTCCTTTGCATCCACCTTGCCATTGTGCATTTTTTTGTTACAGATTCTCCTCGGCCTTTAGTTCTGGGTTTGCAGATGCCTCACCAATCGCAGCTGCAGACTGGCAGACAGGGACTCTTGCTCTGCAGGTGCTCTCACTGCTGAGCTTTCAAAATCCAACTTGCGAGGCATAGGAGACTTCGAGCTTTGAATATTCCTGACTGTCTTTCTTCCTGCATCATGGAACTGCTACCAAAACTCTGTGGTCATTACAGGCCACAGTCCAAAAGACCACTTTAAATACCCTTCTGGATTCACAGATGCATCCCTCAGCTCTATCTTTGCAGGTGAAAGAACTCCAACAGGGGGTATCAAGAGATTGTCATGAAAGGAATCTTCATTGCCTCTCATTTGGAATCAGAAAATCTCTAACTAGTTATCTTGGAGTTAATTTTGCTTCCTACTTTTCTGAGGTTGTTTCAACAGAGGACTTTTGCAGTTGTATGAAGGCAGAGATCCATACACAGTTGGAAGTTTAGTTTTTAAGTCTACACTTAAAATTTTAAAAAGCAGATCCTCATGTCCAATCTCTCTGGAGCTATGCTCTCATTTGCTGTCGACAGTTTGGTAGAGTGTGAATGGTCAATTAGACATCTGCTAATAAGACCAGGAAAGAGTTATAACACCATGGCCCCCTACTATATTTTATCTGCATTGTGCTAATTTTATGTGGAACTATAAAGTCATATCTAGAATCGCATCGGGGACTATGGATCTTAGCCAAGCAAAGCTAGGTAAAATATGTGTACATTTTACATCAACACCGCAACCACCAGCACCACAAATTGAATTTACTCCTATTTCTTAGCACAGAGGCAATACTATCTTTCAAATTTTTAAAATTATAAATACTGGAAAACAATCTTAGAAATCACCTACTCTAAAATTACTAGTTCATGAATTCCATTGTTTCAGCTGAAGCTAAGATAACGGAAAGTTTGTCACAAAGTCTGAAGCTAAATCTTACCATGCAAGACTTGCCACCAAGAAAGACACCTCAGTTTCCCCATCTGTAAGGTGGAACTAATCATAGTATCTCTGTCTAATGGCTTCTTGAAGATTAACATAATAGTAATTACATGCCCAAATGCAGGCTTATCATCAGATGCCAGATTGCATGTTAGTGATTATTATATGTTTGTTTGGAGACTCAGGTTACTGTCAACTTCCAACATCAATGTGCTGGCGGGCAGCTGCTGCTGAACTGGTAGAACAAGGCAAGTTGCTGCATTGGGCAGCAGGCACCTAAGAATTCCTTGGGGAAAGAAGGGAGTGAATACTTTCTATTTATCTTTGCAACTATGCATACAAGAATTATGCAGAGTGTTTGAAGTATTATCTAAAAGGAGGAATCTCTGTAGAGACAAACTGGAAATAGCACCATCTTCTTAGCATCTGAGGAAAGGAATAAGAGAGTCAATCAAAATAGACACATTCACCGTGTCTAAGAAACTGCAGGTGGGATCCTCAATGATGGAAGGACACCCAATGAGACTTGAAAGCATCACCAGAATCAATTGTCAATATAAAGTCTACATGATCAGCAAATATGATCAGACTCAGTTCTGATGCTCAGGAGATAGCAATGAATAAAGACAAATCTATGCTTTCTCTAAACTTGATTTCATAGGGGAAAATGGATGGCAAGCCAGTGAAGAAGTGATTACAAATATAAGAAGTGTAGGGTGATGGGGTCAGTGCTTAAGGGGAGTAAGAAGAAAGGAATGAGTGGGAGTTAAATGTGGTGGTGGGAGCACGGGAGGTTCTCTTCTGATTGCTCTCATTTCTCAGTACGCCTGGAGGTGACATCATGGGGTAGGTAAGGATGAGGCAGGAGGGCTTGGAATTGTAAAGGGAAGGTATAAAATTGTCACCTGGAATCATGGGAAACAAAACAGAATTGGGAACTAAGCTTGTCAGGCAGCTTTAAGGACCCTCTTGAAAGCTGTGGTAATGAGTATAAAGTGACATGAATAAGCATGTGTGTATATTTTTCTCAGCTACTTTCAATCACTTTGATGCAGGCACAGAGAAAATGGAGAATTAAATTTATTCAGTGTTGGGATTTTGCCAGGGGATTATGATAAAGAAAAAGGGGGGAAGTGACTTGAGCCTGCTTGCAGAGAACTGTGGAATCTAGGTGCTCATGCCTGCCCCCCTCCCCAAGCTCATGTGTTGGGAAGTGCAGCAACGGTCAGAGGTGGAATGATAGAATTGTAAGGGCTGTAACCTCACCAGTGGTCTAAATCATCTGATGGACTAATAATTTGAACGGGTACTATGTGTTAACTATAGGCTGGTGGAGTATGCCTGGATGAAGTAATTCACTTGGGGACATAACCTTGGGGACTGTATTGTCCCTGGCTCCTTCCTATATGTGTCTCTTTCTCCTTCTCTCTCTCCCCCCCTCTCTTTCCTCTCTGTCTACTTCCAGGCTGCCATGAGTCCATCAACTTTCTCTTCTGTCCTTTTTCCATCATGATGTTCTGCCTCATCTCAGGCCCATGGCAATGGAGTCGACTGACTGTGGAGGGGACCTCTGAAACTGAGAGCCCCAAATAAACATTTTCTCCTCTAAGTTATTCTTGTCAGATATTTGGTCATGACAATGGAAAGATGAGTAATACTAAGTTAGGTGTGGGGGGAAATAAGGACAAATAAAGAGTGAGTCCTAGGATCCATGACTGACCAGTCCCTGTGGGGCTTATTGGTTGTTTGAGTTATGATACAAGCTGCCCAGAGAGGAGGTGTGGAATGAGAAGAGGGTACTTGAAATGGAGATTATGAAGGGTAGCCGCCAGCCATGAGCGCAGGACCCCAGCCACCACTCTGGAACCACCACTGCGGGGCTGGGTTCAGGCCTGACCCCAGGCAGCCCCAGCTGTGAACACAGGCCCACCATATCCAGCTCCAAGCACAGGCCTGTGTCCTGTCCCTGGTCTAGTCCCAGGCCTGCACTCACGCTGTTGCTGACCATCTAACAACACCAGGTTGCCTTTGCCCACAAACATTGATTATCCCTGACCTGGAGGCAGTGGGACAGCACCCTTCTTGGGACACAGCATTATCAAGTACCTCAAAGGCATCAGACTACTGAACAATAGGAGATTTGAATAGTATAGTATAATTTTAATGCAGAACTTTCTTTTTCTTATTTTTTAAAAGAGTGTAGTATAATTATTCCTAATATACTTACTACATTCCCACTTTTTTCTTATTAATATTCTTATCATTCTATCATCCTCTAATATAGCTGTGTCCTTGGAGACTCATTCTCTTTTCTCATGTTAACAATTTATTTCCTTTAATTCCACTCTCACTATTCCTACGACAAAGGACCTCTATAGACTCACTTCCTATCTCGTTAACGTCATATTCTACACCCCTCCGCTTCCTCTTTTTCCACTATTTGAAATTGTGGTCCTTATTGCAAACCTATTGATTGTGTAGTAGATAATAATTTGAACTCATCTCTATATTATAACACAGTTAATATCTAAATAGGTTCTATATGGTTTAAGGACGCATGTTGTTTATATGGGGTACTGCGCACTTCAAGGTGAGGTATTGGAAATCTGCAGGGACACTCTAAGTCTTTATTAAGGAAACTGCAATTCCTCTGATTTGCACTGCCAGAGAGGAAGATACACAAGCAACATGAGAAAATATGGGAAGAAAGTGTCCCAAACAAAACTAGATGATATATCAACTGAACCCAATGACAACATGGTAGAAGGAATGTCAGAAAGGGAGTTCAGAATGTACATAATTAGAATGATCTGAGAAGCAAACAAGGGGATGAGAGAGCAAATGCAGGCAATGAATGATCACACCAATAATCAGCTAAAAGAGCAATTGCAGGAAGCAAAAAATCATTTCAATAAAGAGATAGAGATTCTGAAAAAAAAAAAAATAGAAATCCTTGACAAGAAGGAAACAATAAACCAAATGAAAAACTCAATAGAAAGCATAATTAACAGAATAGATCACTTTGAAGACAGAACCTCAGGCAATGAAGACAAAATATTTAATCTTGAAAACAAAGTTGATCAAACAGAGAAGATGGTAAGGAATCATACAGAACCTCCAAGAACTATGGGATATCAGGAAAAGACCAAATTTAAGAATTATTGGGATTGAGGAAGGCAAAGAGATACAAAAAAAGCAATGACTAATCTGCTCAATGAAATTATAACAGAAAATTTCCCAAATCTGATGAATGAGATGGAAAATCAAATACAAGAAGCTTACAGGACACCAAATGCACAAAATTACAACAGATCCACACCGAGGCACATTATAATGAAAATACCTAACATACAGAATAAAAATAGAATCTTAAAGGCTGTGAGAGAAAAGCATCAGATTACATACAGGGGGAAACCAATACAGATATCAGTAGATTTCTCAGCCCAGGTCCTAAAAGCAAGAAGGTCCTGGAACAACATATTTCAAGCGCTAAAAGGAAATGGATGCCAACCAAGAATCTTATACCCAGCAAAACTTACCTTCAGGTTTGATGATGAAATAAAATACTTTCATGATAAACAAAGGTAAAAGAATTCACAAGTAGAAAGCCTGCACTACAGAACATTCTCAGCAAAATATTCCAAGAGGAAGAAATGAAAAACAACAATGTAAGTCAACAAGGGGAGCAATTACCCTAAAGAAATTGTCAATCAAAGGAGAAACCAAGTTAATTTAAAAGCCAAAAAAGCCAAAATGATGGTGAATACAAGTCATATCTCAATAATAACCCTGAATGTAAAAGGCCTAAACTCATCAATCAAGAGACATAGATTAGCAGATTGGATTAAAAAGAAAGACCCAACAATATGCTGCCTTCAAGAGACTCATCTCATAGAAAAAGACATCCACAGACTAAAAGTGAAAGGATGGGAAAAAACATACCATGCACACGGACTCACTAAAAAAGTGGGGGTCTCCATTCTCATTTCAGATAAAGCAGACTTTAAGCCAAAGCTAGTCAGAAGGGATAAAGAAGGTCATTTCATACTGCTTAAGGGAAGCATAAATCGGCAAGACATAACAATCATAAATATTTATGCCCCAAACAAAGCACATCCATGTATGTTAAACAAATCCTCCTCAATTCCAGGAACCAAATATACCAAAACACAATAATACTAGGTGACTTTAATACACCTCTCTCACTACTGGACAGATCCTCCAAACAAAAATTGAACAAAGAAACCATAGATCTCAATGACACAATCAATAATTTAGATTTAACAGACATATAGAGAATATTCCATCCATCAACAAGTGAATACACTTTCTTTTCAGCAGCACATGGATCCTTCTATAAAATTAACCATATGTTATGCCACAAAGCTACTCTTAGCAAATAAAAAAATATGGAGATACTACCTTGCATTCTATCAGATCATGATGGAATAAAATTAGAAATCAATAATAAAACACAAAAAGAAACTATTCCAACACTTGGAGATTAAACAAAACACTATTGAATGATGCATGGATAACAGAAGACATCAGGGGGGAAATTAAAAAATTCATAGAGGTAAATGAGAACAATGATACAACATATCAAAATCTTTGGGACACAATGAAAGCAGTACTAAGAGGAAAATTCATTTCATGGAGTGCATTCAATAAGAGAATGAAAAATCAATAAATAAATGACCTCACATTACAGCTCAAAGCCCTAGAAAAAGGAGAACAATTAACACCAAAAGTAGTAGAAGACAGGAAATAATTAAAATCAGAGGGGAAATCAATGAAATTGAAGCAAAAGAAACAATTCAAAAATTGACAAAACAAAAAGTTGGTTCTTTGAAAAAATAAATAAAATTGATAAACCTTTAGCCACACTAACAAAGAAAAGAAGAGAAAAAACTCAAATTACTAAAATTTGAGATGAAAAAGGAGCTATCACAATGGACACTACTGAAATACAAAACAAAATTAGAAAATAGTTTGAAAATCTATACTCCAACAAAATAGAAAAGTTTGAAGACATTGACAGGTTTCTAGAGACATATGACCCACTCAAACTGAATCTGGAGGACATACACAATTTAAATAGATCAATTTCAAACAATGAAATAGAAGAAGTCATCAAGAGCCTACCCATCAAGAAAAGTCCAGGGCCAGATGGATTCTCAGCTGAGTTCTGCAAGACCTTTAAAGAAGAACTCATTCCAATACTCCTCAAAGTATTCCATGAAATAGAAGAGGAGGAAACCCTTCCAAACTCATTCTATGAAGCCAATATCACCCTGATACCAAAACCAGACAAAGACACATCAAGGATAGAAAATTTCAGACCAATATCCCTAATGAACATAGACACAAAATTTTTAACAAAATTTTAGCAAATCACATACAAAAATATATCAAAAAGATAGTGCACCATGATCAAGTGGGTTTCATCCCAGGGATGCAAGGTTGATTCAGCATCTGGAAATCTATAAATGTAATTCACCACATCAACAGGCTTAAAGTTAAGAATCACATGATTATTTCAATAGATGGAGAAAAAGCATTGAATAAAATACAGCACCCCTTCATGCTCAAAATGCTAGAAAAAATAGGGATAGTAGGAATATACCTTAATGTAAAGGCTATCTATGCTAAGCCCACGGCCAACATCATTCTAAAAGTAGAAAAACTGAAAGCATTCCCTCTAAAAACTGGAACTAGGCAGGGATGCCCTCTTTCACTGCTTCTATTTAGCATCATCCTTGAAATTCTAGCCAGAGCAATTAGACAGACTAAAGAAATAAAAGGAATACGAATAGGAAAAGAAGAACTTAAACTATCACTATTTGCAGATGATATGATTATATATTTACAGGAGCTGAAAAGTTCAACCAGAAAATGTCTAGAACTCATAAATGAATTCAGCAATGTAGCAGGATATAAAATTAACACTCATAAATCTAATGCATTTTTATTCATAAGTGATGAATCCTCTGAAAGAGAAATTAGGAAAACTACCCCATTCACAATAGCCTAAAAAAAAAATAAAATACCTGGGAGTCAATTTAACAAAAGAGGTGAAAGACCTCTACAACGAGAACTACAGAACACCAAAGAAAGAAATTAAAGAAAACCTTAGAAGATGGGAAGATCTCCCAAGTTCTTGGATAGGCAGAATTAATATTATCAAAATGGCCATACTACCAAAAGTGCTATACAAATTCAATGCAATTCCAATTAAAATCCCAAAGATTGACCTCATAGAAATAGAGCAAGCAATCATGAAATTCATTTGGAGGAATAAGAGACCCAGAATAGCTAAAGCAATCCTTAGAAGTAAGAGTGAAGCAGGTGGTATCACAATACCAGACCTTCAACTATACTACAAAGCAATATTAACAAAATAGGCAGGTAGACCAATGGTACAGAAGAGAGGACACAGAGACACTCCCTCAGAAATACAGTTATGTCATACTTGACAAAGGAGCCAAAAACATACAATGGAGAAGATAGTCTCTTCAACAAATGGTGTTGGGAAAACTGGAAATCCATATGCAGCAAAATGAAACTAAACCCCTATCTCTCACCCTGCACCAAACTCAACTCAAAATGGATCAAGGACCTAGGAATTAGACCAGAGACCCTGCACCTAATAGAAGAAAAAGTAGGTCCAAATATTCATCATATCAGCCTAGGTCCAGACTTCCTCAACATGACCCCAAAAGCACAAGAAATAAAAGAAGGAATCAATAATTGGGATAGATTCAAACTAAAAAACTTTTTCTCAGCAAAGGAAACAATCAGCATTGTGAAGAGAGAGCCTACAGAGTGGGAGAAAATCTTTGCCACACACACTTCAGATAGAGCATTAATCTCCAGAATTTATAATGAGCTCAAAAAACTTTACAGCAAGAACACAAATAACCAAATCAATAAATGGGCTAAGGAAATGAGCAGACACTTCACAGAAGGGGATCTACAAGCAATCAACAGATATATGAAAAAATGTTCAACATCTCTAGTAATAAGAGAAATGCAAATCAAAACTACCATAAGATACCATTTCACCCCAATTAGAATGTCTATTATCAAGATTACAAGCAACAATAGGTGTTGGGGAGGATGTGGGGAAAAAGGTACACTCATACATTGCTGGTGGGGTTGCAAATTGGTGCAGTCACTCTGGAAAGCAGTACGGAGGTTCCTTAGAAAACTGGAAATGGAACCACCATTTGACCCAGCTATCCCAGTCCTTGGCCTATACCCAAAGGACTTAAAATCAGCATACTACAGTGATGCAGCCACATCAATGTTTATAGCAGCCCAATTCACTATAGGGAGATTGTGGAACCAATCTAGATGCCCTTCAATAGATGAATGGATAAAGAAACTGTGGTATATATACACAATGGAATATTATTCAGGCATAGAGAATAATCAAATTATGGCATTTGCAGATAAATGGATAGAGTTGGAGAGCATCATGTTAAGTGAGGTAAGCCAATCCCAAAAAACCAAAGGCCAAATGATTTCTCTGATAAGTAGTTGATGACACATAACTGGGGCAGGGTGGGTAGGGGAAGAATGGAGGAAGGATGGATTGCATAAAGGAAAGTAAGGGGAGGGGGGTGGGGAAGGAAAGATAATAGAAAGTGACAAACATCATTATACTATGTATATGTATGAATATGCAAATGGTGTGTTTCTACTTTGTACACAACCAGATAAATGAGAATTTTACTCCATTTGTGTACATTGAACCAAAAAAAAAAAAAGAATGGAGATTATGACCATGGAAAAGTCCAGGAAATATCCCAAGGACTAGGTGGCTGAAGTTGGGTGGACAACATCATGAAGAGGAGGTAAGGAAGCTTCTAACCAAGAAGTCAGAGTAATAAAACACCTATCTATGTGGATATTGAAAGTCATCAAGGATTATGACAGAAGTAATACTAGAGACTAATAATGATCTAGGTATTAGGAATGGTAAGAAATGAGGAGGCACAATGAGGGTCAGGCTATGAAGGTGGTGCTGGTGCTAGTGTAGTGTGAGGAATTATATTAGAAGTTGAGAATGCAGTGAGCGGCAGGGAAAAAGGTCAAGAAATTGTCACAGGTTCAAGGATGACACCAACCTCTAACTTTGGGGGTGTAAGATGTGTCAGGGATAGAGAAGTCAAACTTAGGAGAGCTACAGAGTTATCACTATAGAGCAAGGTTTCAGTTAGGGTAAGTCAGTGAAGCAGAAGAGAATGGAATGAAGAGCAGGAGGAATTGATGAAGATTGACCAAGGGTTCTAGAAGGCTTGTGGAGAGCAGTGGGAGATGGGTCAGATGAAAGATGTGTGTCAGCCTCCACCAGACTGACATACATATGAGAGATGGGTAACTGCCCATGTCCCA
>JAJEJO010001548.1:0-67030 GCA_020662805.1 Glaucomys volans
CAACAATGATTACATGCTTACTGAATGCTGAGGAATCTTCTAAGGTACTACATATATATGTATATATATGTAAATGTATATACATATATGTATATCTACTCACATATATGCACACACACATATATATGTATATCTATTCACTTAATATTCACAACAACTCTATGAGAAAGCTACAATTATCACCATTTTACAGGTGACTGAAGCATAGACAGCTTCAGATGTTTGCTGGGAGTCTCAAGGACGGTGGAAGAGGTGGGCATTGAAAAGTATGTATTATGAATAGATAAATATGTTTTATACAATTTGCACAATAAAATTTGTTACTTGAAGTTTACTCTCTATGTATAGATGCTTGCCATTGGGTAAATGCAAGGATAGAACTAGCCCAGCATAGTACTTGACAGTAAACCATCTATCCCAGCTCAGACTGGTCCATTGTGGACAAGGGAGTTGTCTCTGCTAGTCTGAAGTTATAATGGAGATCTGGGTTAAAGACTGAGATTAAGGAATTTAAAACTATGTAATAAATGGTATCAACCAGGAGTGTCAATAAGAAGAAAAGGTTGCAAATAATTCTGGAGCAGAAGAAGAATTGCAAAGAAGGTGAAGAGGGAAGAGTGTGAGACCGAGGGAGAAGAGAGAATAGCATGTGTGGTAAACCAAGAAGCAGTTTCGACAGGTGGAATCACCCATGTGGTCAGATGCCGCAGAGACGTCCCCAGCCCTCACTACCTTGCCAGAACTGCTTCATGTGTAAACGTCAGTTGACAGACTGAGCCACAGTGTCCCCAGCACCTGGCTCCAGGTGACTCCCTCCTGGTGTCCTCTTTTCTAGAGGGATTGGGCACTTCCATTTCTCAGAATACCTTCACGTGATTGGAGGCCATCTGGCTTCAGTGGACTTCCACTTCCCCATTCTTGCTGGATGAGCACCTGACCAACAAGGGCAAACTTGGGTCTTCGATTTTGCTTGTGTTCTGAGTTTACACTTGATGGAGAAAATAAGATCAAATGGTTCATCCCTAGAGCAAGGAGGACTGTTCTATTCCTATGGCAAAGGACAAAGCTGGAGAGAGGATGGGAGTCTTAGGAGGAGTTACAATAATGAAAAGAGAAACAGTGAGTAAAGTTAAATCAAGTAAACATTAGTGTTCGTAATCACTGTGTTAACAGCATGTCACCACTGATAAGAGCAATGCTATTACTACGCCTGTGGCTGCTGTGGCTGTGGCCAGCGCTGTTTCCACTCCAGCCTCCATTCTTTTCTTATTGTTCTGCACCACCATGGCTACCATTGTTGGAACTGCCACTGGGCACCCTTCATCAGGTGCCCATGCAGCCTGTGATGGGGTCTTCACAGCTTTCCTACAAGGAAAGTGATATCACACTCTGCCCTATGGAATTGGAGCTGGGTGAGAGGTGTGGAGCCCGGCCTCCCCAAATCCCTAATCCTTCCCCCTAATACTGGCTACCCACAACAGGCCACGGCTGCCCCTTCAAGGTTTTTCCTAACTCAGTGAAAGACTGTCCTTTTGATCTTAGAAGAAACAGCTCTATGCCTTAGCATTTGTCTACAAAAAAATCAATACGAAAGGCAAGAAATATAAATAGCTGTGTTTTGTCTTGTTTGGAAGGGGAAAGGTGCTGGCCATTCAGCGTTTCGCAGTGCAGAAAGCTGGTGTCTGGGTTTGCTCTGGCCTTGGCAGAAGCCAAGTGTCCTCAGGAAGCCATTTCATCTGACTGCACCCAAATTTCCCCATCCTTTGATCAACAGGATTTATGAAGTTTCTCTCCACTTCCTGCCATAGTGTAGAATTTAGAGGGCAGCAGAGATGGGGGAGAGAGACAGCTTTTCTCAAGAAGCTGGCATCCGAAGCGACTCCTCAGTGTATTTGTTTTTAGTGAGTCTGACGCGTCTGGATGTAAAATTGGCTGGAGCTACATCAGACCTCTCACCTGTGGAAGAGTGTAGCTCTGCTCTGAGAAGCAAAGGTGGGGAACAGGTTTAGAGTGTTTACTACTCTGAAACTGGAGGCACTTTAACTCTGAAAGCTGTTGAACAAAGTACGAATTGTACAAAAACCACAGGGCTTCACAAATATTGTAATGAATATTCTTCGTGTAATGCAATTTCTCTGGTTGATGCATTTCTTGGATATATTTTATGTAAAGAAAGGAAAATAAAATTGTGCCAGTTAAATAACAAACTAGAGTGAATTTGATAAACTGAAGCTATTGAATATTTAAAAGATTGGAGCAATTATAATTCTTATTTTTTTATTTTGTGTTAACAGAAATACTGCAGAAGGTATTTAATAAAATATTAACATAAATATATGAAAAGTATGCAAATGAGCATGGTTTTAAGCCAGTTCAGTTAAAGTGGATTTACTTTGTTTTTCTACTCGGTCTGGTGTGTGTGTGTGTGTGTGTGTGTATGTGTGTGTGTATTCAAATGCCATCTCTAGGTTTTCTTTATAGATAGTTTCAAAAACATGATTGGTACCAAGTAAGATACTTGTAATGATAATTTATAATATACCTTCTTGAATGTTTTTTTCTTGAGTTATTTGCAACTTCTAAATATATTAAAAAACAACAACAAAACATTGTAATGTTTATTGAGTGCTCATTCTATGCCATGCAGCTACTGAGCATTTCTTATTTAGGTCTTCCCGTGGTTGGAATGAGATTGTTACTATATCCAGCCTCATTTAAAGATTAGGAAACTGAGGTTCAGACCATCAAATAAAATGAAGGCCACAGAGCCACTAAGAACCAGGATTTGAACCCACCTCTTTCTGAACCTGGGGCCCAAGCTACTCTCTTGTGCATAATGGTCCCAACATCTGTCCCCATTCCAACTCGACCTGTCTTTGGTAGTTCCTGAAGCCCACTCTGTACCAGCACCCCAACACTCCATGATGCCATGTCTGTCTGCCCCAACCTGTTTCTCTCCAACTTCTCCGGGGGTCCTGGTCTACTGTGATCAGTCTTGCTTCATCTTAAGCATCTTCTCCTTTGGAAAAATTTCTCCACACTCTCTCAGGGCCACACGCTCTCTGCATGGCCTGATGGCCAGCCTGGCCCTGTTTTTGTTCCAGCACTGGTTCCCGTACCATTGCAATCACTTCGATGCCTACCATCTGCCCTGATTACTACATTTACAGAAAGCACCACCTTCCGCCTCACTTTGTACTCCATGTTCCTAGTGCAGTGTCATTCTGACACAAGAGAGAGACCCAGTGATACCTGGGAGAATGGATATAAACCTGAGTGAACAATGAATAAATATTGGACAAGAGGAGCAAATAGAAGGAAAGCACGAACTTTTTAAAGTTGTAAGATGGAAATTTGAAGAGAAACTTGGGGTAAAGGAAAAAAAAAAGAAAATTTCCTTTCCCATTTTGCTAAGCATTAAAATCATTCCCCAAGCCATGATGATGTAAGTATTTTCAAAAATCCATTAACACACTCTGGCTACTGTTTCCAGCCTTAAGGAAAAAATTCCCTTGCCAAATTGAAAATTCTCCATAAGCCCCTGAGTTTTCCCCCATTCCTAACTCTGAATTGTGGCTTTTGCTGTTCCTTCAGCCTACCTCCTCCTACTGTTATTTTAATGACTGTTGGAACTGGCTCAGTCTTAGAATTGAAGTGATTCTAGAATCTCCTGTCAGCATTTTAAAGGTGTCTTTGGATATAAGAAATTCATATTAAAGATGTAAACATAATTTTCTATTCAGAATTTAGGAATGAAATGTCCAGTGCTATGAGAGACTGCTAAAACCTTATGTGTAATTATTATTATTGTTTTAGGTCCTGAAGAAGATTCTGCTTCAATCGGTTTTCACATTTCCATCCCCTGTGACGAGGGGCATAGATTTATGAGAAACTTGGCTGGTCTGGAGGTCTCACTGGTGTTCAAGGTATGCAAAGGGAAGGGAAGGGATCTGCCTTAAGAATTCATTTAAGGGTTGGGGATATGGCTCAGGTGGTAGAATGCCTGCCTTGCAAGCACAAGGTCCTGGGTTCAATCCCCAGCACCGCAGAAAAAAAAATAGAAAGAAAAAGAATTCATTTAAAATGTGCCAGGAACAGCAGCTGCCCTGTGAGGTAGGTCACTTGTCCCATTCTGTAGATTATCACAAACATACCAAAAGCTAAACCAACCCACCCAAGGCAACACCAACAAACTTACTGTAGTTAAACCCATGACAGCCTTGTGGTAGCATCTTCAAAGTAACTGAACTGCACCACCTTCCAAGCAGAAAAATTATACAAAATAATACAAAATAATTTACAGAAAAATATTTAAAGTTTTTAAATATTTTATGTTTTTATTGATGCAGTCACAAAAACGAAGCTTTTTGAACAAAAGTGTCCATTCACATTCTTTCTAATGAGTCTCAGTGTGCAGAAATTTTCTTTTGTTCATATATATACACATATATGAATATGTACCTGTATAGGTATATATATATGTATATATATATATATATATACATATATATATACACACACACATATATATGTATATTTTATACACACGCACGCACACATATATATATACACACATGTGTATATATGTATAATCTTGATTTTTTTTATGGAATTCATGGATCTCCCAAGAAAATCATCTTCTGTGAACTTGGGAAAAACTTCTATCTTTAATTTCATTAATCTCCAACTGCAATGCAGCCGGTCTTTCAATCATGAACTTAGGCAACCTTCTTCAGTAGTCTTAGGAGTGTTTGTGATCTCATCACCAGCAGAAATCACAGTTACTGTCATGTTACATTATCATTTCTATATCTTGAAATATTATTTATGCTCCTCACTTAGAAACTGCAATAGTTTTTAGTCCTACCATTGTAATTTTTTTTACATTTAAAAAAATTTTCCTTGTGTTTTACTTTTTTTATTTTTATTTTTACAGACTGCATTTTGATTCATTGTACACAAATGGGTACAACTTTTTGTTTCTATTGTTGTGTACAATGTAGGTCATACCATTCTTGTAATATTCATGTACATAGGGTAATAATGTCTGTCCCACGCCACCATCCTTCATACCCCCCCTCATTTCCATCTACGTAATCTAAAGTTCCTAAATTCTTCTCTTACCTCTCACCCCACACCTCCATTATGTATCATCATCCACTTATAAGAGAAAACATTTGGCCTTTGGGTTTTTAGGCTTGTTTTATTTCACTTAGCATGATATTCTACAATTCCAACCATTTATCTGCAAATGCCATAATATTATTATTCTTTAAGGCTGAATAATATTCCATTGTGTATATATACCACAGTTTCTTTATCCATTCATCTGTTGAAGGGCATCTAGGTTGGTTCCACAATCTAGCTATTGTGAATTGAGCTGCTATAAACATGGATGTAGCTGCATCACTGTAGTATGCTGATTTTAAGTCCTTTGTTTATAAACTAAGGAGCAGGATGGCTGGGTCAAATGGTGGGTCCATTCCAAGTTTTCTGAGGAATCTCCACACTGCTTTCCAGAGTGGCTGCACAAACTTGCAACTCTACTAGCAGTGTATAAGTGTCCTTTATTTCCCAGACCCACACCAACATCTATTATTGCTTGTGTTCTTGTTAATAGCCATTCTAATTGGAGTAAGATGAAATATTAGAGTTGTTTTAATTTTCGTTTCTCTAATTACTAGAGATGTTGAACACTTTCTCATATATTTATTAATGGCCTGTACATCTTCTTCTGTAAATGTCTGTCTAGTTCCTTGGCCCATTTATTGATTGGGTAATCTGTATTTTCAGTGTAAAGTTTTGTAAGTTCTTTATAAATTTTGGAGATTAGTGCTCTATCTGAAGTGCATGTGGAAGAGATTTTCTCCCATTCTGTAGGCTCTCTTTTCACATTACTGATTACATTCTTTTCTGAGAAAAAGCTTTTTAGTTTGAATCTATCCCATAGTATTTTTTTACTTAATAGAATAACATTGAAACATAATTAATCTTGCATTATGAATGTGTTTTCTTACTTTAATAAGCACACTTAAAATATCAGTTCCTTTTCAACCTTATATATGGAATTTTATGCATTTAAAATATTACTCTAAGAATGACCATCAACTTCCAAAGTTTCCATAGCATTAAGAAGTTAGGACTCAGGTCTTTACAGTGCATTTCATCCTTAGTTCCCCTTCATCATCTTTCTTCTTTCTTCTGTCTCTCCCTTCTTTAATCCATTTCTTTCTTCATTCTTTTCTTCTTTTTTCCTGCCATTTCTTTTCCCTCCTCCATCCCTCTTTCCTTCCTTTCCTCCCTCCTTCCTTTGCCTACTGTTTTAGTCAGCTTTGAAGTGTTGCTGTGATCAAAAGACCTAACAAGAGAAACTTAGAGGAAGAAAAGTTTATTTTGGCTCAGTGTCAAAGGTTCAGTCTACAGTTTGCTGACTCCTTAGCTCTGGGCCTGAGGTGAAGTAGAACATCATGGAGGAAGAAAAAAGCTCAGAAAATGGCAACAGGAAGCAGAGAGAGTGTGAACTCCACTCACCAGGGACAAAACATACCCCTAATGCACAACCCCAGTGACCCACCTCCTCCAGCTACACCCTGCCTGTCTACAGTTACCACCCAGGAAATCCATATCATAGATTTATACACTGATTCTTATAGCTCTCGTAATCTAATTACTTAATTTCTGAAAAGTCTTAAATTGTGTCACACATGAGCTTTGGGGGAGTATCACCTATCTAAACTCCTATGATTTAGATATTAGGTATCTCCCAAAAGCTCATGTATGAAAAAAATGCAAGAATATTCAGAGGTGAAATAATTGGTTTATGAAAGCCTTAACCAATCAGTGAATTAATTAATCAGTGAATTAATGGGGATTATCTGAGTGGTAACAAAAGGCAGGTGGGGTGTGCCTGGAGGAGGTGGGCACTGGGGACTTGCCTTAGGAGTTCATATTTTGTATCTGGTGCGTGGAATCTCTCTCTCTCTCTCTCTCTCTCTCTCTCTCTCTCTGCTTCCTGATGTGATGTGATGTGTTGAGCCACATGATGTTCTGCCTTACCTCAAGCCCTGAGGAATGGAGCCAGCTGTCTGTGGACTAAGATCTCTGAAACCACGAGTCCCCCAAATAAACTTTTCCTCCTCTAAAATTGTTCTCGTCAGATCCTTTGTTCACAGCAGTGAAAAAGCTGACTAAAACATACCATAACACCTGCTTATGTTAACCATGGAGGTTCTTTCCAGATTTCTCTTTGTCTGCTTCATAGTGGAGTCAGTTCTTTTAGACCACCTTTCTCCTTGTCTGATCCTCTTAACCTGCTCTCTCTGATGTACGGTTTGTTTACTCGAGTCTGAAACATCTAGAGCAAGTGGGGTAACCAGCTGGGTCTGTTGTGACAAAATCCAACTTTTCATTCTTCTGAGATTTCCTTAAATATCCCATAACAAGGTTCATGCTTCATATTTAGTGTTACTTTCTCCCCAAATAAGGAAGGAAATAAGGATCAGTATAGCCGTCTCTGAGAGGGAGGAAAGGAGAGGGACTGAAGATCCTGGTGGTTCTGGTCCTTATTTTGGCTCATGTGCTAATAGTGTAGGGAGGAGGATGTGAAGGAATATCAATGGCTCTTTTGTGTGCCTCTTTCTTATGAATTGGATTTCACAAGAGCTCTCATTCATTTTCCTCCATGTTAAGTCTTTCAGATTGCAAATACTTTAATGGTGATATGATTTTCCTACTTTCTTTACTTTTTCTTTTATCCCAGAGAGTTTAAAATGTTACCTTATCCCAATGCCTTTATGAATGATTTTTAAACTCTTAAAAGACATGGGTGAGGGACATAAATTTCTGTGTCTCCCTGGAACTTAATACTCACTTGGTTCTTTGATATTCCACAAAACAATCCCAGGATACAGGCAGAATTTCAATCTGTATTGGTCAACTTACTTCTAAACTGTCTATTCCATGCTACTGTCTTCATTCCTATTCTTATCTCTGTTCAAAAAGTGGGTGCTCAGACCATCTGATGAAGTCTGGTATTTACAGGGCTGGAATTAGGAATGAAGATGAAAGTGTGACCTGCCCTCAAGACACAGATGATGGAGTGGAAGGAGAAATGAAGGATAACATTGAGGAGCCACACTGGGATTAAGTCATACTCAAGGTGGGTGAGTGGTAGAAACTGAGTAAGAGATAAAACTTTGAGAGACCAAGATGGAGCATTAGGCTCCCAACTAGAGGACAGGAGGCAAAATTTAGACAGAAATTTCAAAACACTGGGTCCACTTTTTATATACAGGACTGAGGAGAGAGATGTTAAGGACATTTGGAAATTTTTTTCCCCATCTAACTTTTATTTTCTAACAAATAACCCCAATTTTATCTCTCTCTTTTTATTGATTGGTAGTATTCTCTTGGTGATTATAGAAGACAACAACTTGTTTGCATATTTGAGAATCAAGGAAGATGCCCCTGCTACTGTAATGGAATTAGAGGGCCCATAGTCAGAGATAAAGACAGAAAGGGACTCTGGGAAGCTGCTATGCACCCTCAAATTGGAGGACTGAAGAGAGGAGCTGGCGCCTTCAGGGAAAACAGGAGCTCTGTGGGTCTTCTAGGAGGGAACTGGACCATGCAGCTGGGGCCAGAGAGCAAAGGCAATCTTTGCAGACAGAGACTCTGCGTGAAGCAAAAAGAGACTGGGGAGAGCCACTGGCTTTCTCTTCCTGTTGTATTTCTGTCTTCTGCATTTCCTACCTGTCTTAGTCAACTTTTTCGCTGCTGTGACTAAATGACCTGACCAGCACAACTGTAGAGGAGGAAAAGTTTATTTGAGGGCTCACGGTTTCAGAAGTCTCAATCCATAGATAGCAGGCTCCATTTCTCAGGGTTCAGGTGAGGCAAGACATTATGGCAGAGGGAAGTACCTTACATGGTGATCAGAAAGCAGAGAGAGAGAGAGAGTCTCCACTCTCTAGATACAAAATATATACCCCAAAGCCACACCTCAGTTCCAATCTCCTCTAGCCACAACCTCCCATTTCAGTTACTACTTAGTTAATCCCTATCACTGATTGGATTAAGACTCTTACAACCCAAACATTTCTTCTCTGAACCTTGCATTGTCTCACATGTGAGCTTTTTGGGGACATTTCATATCCAAACCATAGCATTACCCAAGGGCAGGTGGTAAGGGAACCTTGAAACACGGTGTCCAGTAATCACCACCTTTATGGTTCAGAGTAGAGCAGGGGAACGGTGGGAAAAAGATATGAGGACAAACAAGCAAATAGTCAATCAACTTCACAGAGGTCTTGGATGCAAAGAATGAAGTTGGTGAATTTCTACTTCGGACCCCAAAGGAAAGGAAAGGAATGCATGAAGTTTCAGGTACATGAAGTATCAGTATTAGAGTCAGACTTTGAAGAAATGAGACATTTTTATTAAGAAATTTGTTTGATTTTGAAGCATTTTAATAACTCTGTGTTTATTTTTCTAGTGGTGATAGGTTCTTTAAACAAAATGACAGAAATAAAGAGTAGACCTATAAAGAATGCATTCTGCTTCATTTTCTAAGGAAAGAAAAATCCCAAGTAATTCAATTGTTGATGGAAGGATTTAAGAGAATGAGAATAGGCAAATCATGTGGAACTATAAACTATGTAAAATAAGAATAAAATGAGGTAAAGCAGAAACCCATTAGTAATGCTCTTAAGTTCTGCTTTCCTTTCTAATGTTCTGGACCATGGATGGAAGTTCTCACTAAAATAGCCATTTGTTTTTCCATCGCCATTTGTTATTAGAGCTACTATAAGCTAGCTTCTCCATCTGTTTCTCTTTCAGTTTAAAGTCATTGCTTTTGCATTTAAAAAGCACCTACCTTGGACAATGCAAATAATGTTATTTTCTCTGTAAACATCATAACCTAGAAGATTTGTTGGATATGATCAAAATGGAGTCTGTCATTCAGAGCTTGACAAATCATATTCTGCAAAATTACTTCTTGTGAATACTGTTGAATCTTTTTTTAAGGAGACACTAAAGTAAAAACTTTGGTTATTCTAAATTCAACTCCATGATTTGTAATTTCTGTAGAAGAGCCAGATTTGATTTTGCAGTCTGCAAGTCGAAAGTTTATAATGCATGTAATTTGATTTTCTTTCTCTAGAGATATTTTATCTATCTGATATGAGTCTTTATCAGCTTAAGCAAAGTAAAAATTTCCATAAAAGTAGAATCCCTTACTTTTAAAGATACTGTTAGAAACTGTTGCTAATTTTAAAAGACATTTGTAGGATGAAAGTTGGACTTCAAGTATGAATTCTGGAACTGTTTTAACTTCTAGATTTTGCTCTTTATCATACTAATTTGCCATTCTCTTGTACTCTTCTGATATTTTATTAATATTTCCTATGTTTAATTTTTGAAAACTCATCAGTCATTTTTGGATCTTCAAATTAATCATTTAAAAATATTTTTGTTTTATAATTTTGATAGACTGATCATTTCAATAATTGAAACTCTAGAAATTGGCATTAATGATCTCTCAGTGTGTCATTTTACTTTTCTACAGATTATCTCAGTGACCAATGGAATGGTTCAGGAGCTTCACTTTTTCAGAAGTGAGGACACGACAGGTCAGAAGAGATGTATGATGAAAGTAATGATGGTAGTGTGACTCTGACCAGGTCTGTCAAAGAGGGTAACTTATATAGAGTGTTCAGCAGCATGCTGGATATACTAGTTGTTCAGGAAATTCTTGCTTCGTTTTGCACACTGCCCTGTACTTGACACATTATCTGATTCTAGGAAAACCCTAACAATAGGAAAATTGCCTGACCTCTCATAGGATTCTTTTTTTTTTTTTTTTTTTTTTTTTTGCAGTGCTAGGGATTGAACCCACAACCTTGTGCTTGCGAGGCAAACACTCTACCCAACTGAGCTATATCCCCAGCCCAGATAGGATTCTTTGATAGCTTTAGTTTATAGATTAAATAACATCTTTTAAAGCAGCAAATAAACCCACTGACAATATTCCTGTCCTGTTAACTATGAGGACACTATGATTGTCATTCATGAAGAAGGTTTAAACATTTATGAATTAAGTGACCACACAGACATTGAATAAGTAGTCTACATGTTGACTGGTAATTTAACCTTAAAAGCCAACATTATTCTATTTCTTTATGACTCTTCTACAGAAGGACTACTGCAAACTTAGAAACGTTCCTCTAGTTAAGATGCCTCCTCAGAGGCAAAGTATTTGTCTCCTTTGTCATGGTTGCTTGTAAAAGAATGTCTTTTTTTTCCCCCTTTCTTCTCCTTCAACTCCCAGATTTCCATACATTTCCTGGTTAGTACAATCTATAAACATATAATGATATATAACTCCAGGCAGGGCACCATGCATGGGATAACCAAGAACAGGGCCTATTCCCTTCCTTGAGAAATTCAGATTGAGCCTTCATGAAACTTTATAGCTTTGTCATTATTGATTTAAATCATTGCTTTCACATCCATCAGCTCATTCATTTTTCAACAATGTCTTTGAAGATAGTAGTTAAGTGAGGTTAAATATGTTCACTGTCACTGAGAGATGGAGTGGATCTAAACATGTCATGTAGCCTGTGGAGCCTCTTTTTCCTAAATTGGTGATGGTGTTGTTTGTGGGAATCTACAGAAAGCCTTCCTCTTCACTTTGGAAATTTTGCCCTCCCCTTCATGATTTCACAATGTCTACTCCAGGGAGCATAAGGCTTCCCTTGCTCTCCTTCTCTTGGGACAACCTGATAAAATGAGCATGGTGGTTATGGTGGGTGGTATACCTTGGCCTACTACAGAGATTGCAAAGAGCCCTGTGTTTTCCAGTCTCCTTGGGAGCTAGAGTTCTCAATGCTATTGAATATCACCAATATGATTCGCTCACCTATGATTTGGAAGGTTGAGGTGGGGTGGAGGCCATCTTCCATGGCTATTGTTTTCTGTCAGCAAGCAAAGCTAGGGTATGACTCTTCACCGCAAGGTTCTGATGTGGAGTCACAGGGATTGCAGAATGATAAAAGGCAATTTTCTAAGTTTAGAACTGAAATAAGCATTTGATAACAACTCTAGTTCCCTTACTAAAAAAAAATACTGTATACCTAAATGCATTCACACATACAAGAAATGTTTTGTGTAAGTTTACTTTATTGTTATAATTGCCTTCCCCAGAATCAGTGCGAACCTCTTTTGATGATTTGGATTGCTATTGGTAAGCCCCTTTCTCTGACCATGTAGCCTTGGTAGGGTGGGAAATTGTGTCAATGGCTTCATTTCACCCTTCCCCATATCAATGTCCATTTCCACATGACTCAGCAGTTGCTCTCAGAGAAGTGGAATGTAATTTCCACAGGGCTTGATTCTGAGTTTGCTTTTCATAATAAAGTGGAGATATAGGTGCTACTTTTGGGCCTCAGTTTCAGGAGACCTTGAGAATTTTCCCCTTTTCAGGGGAAAAACAGGGTGTCTGTTTTCTCCATGAGAACTTGGCGGGGCTAGTGTAATGGAAGGTGGGATATGTGAAGCAGTGACAGCTATAGCCAAGACCATTGTAGATCAAGAAACCACCAACTGCCCCCTAGCTGTGTGAGTTAGGATTAGCAGTGCCCCTCAGATGACCCTGAGTGAAGCCCAGATTCAAGAACACTCCATACTGATGGTTGTACTCTAGTGTTTCCATGGTCGTTATACCGCATTGTAATGGCAATAGGTAATTGAGGCTTTGAAATTACAAATCAAAATACTACACCCTCTCCTGCCCAATTGCTGGCAATGGCTAAAAAGTAGGCCACTTGGAATCTTTTTAAACCTTGATTTGAGCACGGCAAAGTGAGGAAACATTTCATTTTTTTGAATCATTTATTCCATTTGAAGGACTCAGATGAGATCGTTAAGTCATTTCTGATACCTGCATCCAAGATGCTATGGCTTCTACACGTTTGATGCCGTGAGCCACATATACTCTTCCAATTAGTTTATCTTTCTTTTTAAATGAGCCAGGGCCAGTTTCTGTTTATAGTTCTAATTACTAATACTTTGTTTAAAATTATCCAGTTATCATAGTATGGTGATACATGCATTCCCATATTTACAGCAGCACAATTCACAGTAGCCAAATCATGGGACCAGCCTAGATGTTCACCAGTGGATGAATGAATAAAGAAAGTGTGGTAGTATACACAATGAAGTTTTATTCAGCCATAAATAAAAATGAAATTTTATCATTTGCTGGAAAATGGATGGAATTTGAGAACATCATGTTAATGAAATAAGCCAAACTCACAAGGTCAAGGGTCATA
This sequence comes from Glaucomys volans, assembly GCA_020662805.1. NCBI lineage: Eukaryota > Metazoa > Chordata > Mammalia > Rodentia > Sciuridae > Glaucomys > Glaucomys volans. The sequence goes on from JAJEJO010001548.1 coordinate 13,332, forward strand.
TGTTTCCTCTCTTGAGTGGAAGCTAGAGAGGAAAAAGGAAAAGAAAGGTGGGGAGGGGGATCTCATGAAAATGGAAGGGAGCTCATTACTGTAGAGGAAGGAAACTAGGGGTAAGGAAGAGGATTGAAAGGGGCAATATTGGGGAATGATAATTGGGAATATTATTTTGTTATATTCTTGCTTATATCAATATGTAAAAACAAATTCCACCATTATGTACAACTATAATATATCAGTAAAATATGGCAAATAAAATTATCCCAAATTTAAATGGCTTAAAATAATCATTTTATTCGTGAAATTTTGTATCAGAAATTTGGGGAAAGTTCAGCCAACTCATTTTTACTTGGATTTTTTCTTGCAGTAGCAGTCAGATGCCAGACATCAGGATCCTCTGCAGAACTGGATTCCTATGGTGGCTCATACAACTGGTAATTGTCCATGCTGGTGGCTAGAAACTCAGCTGGGCCATCCAAATAGAATGCCTATTTTTGGCTTTCACAGGCTGTCTAGGGTTATTTGACATCTTAAATGTAGCTGGCTCCTCCCAATACCCAGGCAGGGGATGTCCCAAGAAAGTCAAGCTTGGTTCCTCTCTGTGGGAAACTCAGCATGGTCTGGAATGTTTTAGAACTACCTTTCCTCTGGGTTCAAAGTGTTTTTGTCCTTCCACTTGCAAAATATGCAGTCTCCCTCCCAAACTCTTGCCTACTAGGGTCTTAATCTAAAGCCCCAGGACAAGGGTCTCATCATTTCAATCAGATCCAAGTATGAATGAGGCTCCTTGTTGTTTGGTCACAGTTCCCCTGACTTGTAAAACCTAGGGAACTTAAGAAGCAAGATACTGTCCCCAACACAGCCAATACAAAATGTCGACACAGTAATAGGAACACTCTTAACTTCAAAAGGGATGTGGGAGGCCCATTGCAACCAGTGACCCATTTGACTCTGAAGCCCAGATGGGCATATTCTCCACTTTGACTATGGCCTGGTCTGCTTCTTAAAAGTTCTAGAACATTGAAAGCGATTGATTAGGAATTTATTTCATGATGAAGAGTAGAAGTAGTATTAAGAATTATAATTATTTCACTCATTTTCTTTCTTATAAACTTGTATCAACATTTTGGGAAAAATGTTTAAAAAAGATCTAGATTGCACTAATACCAGTTTCATTTGGTTTGATCTTAGTGAGGGGGGAAGAATGTGCTTGTTGAAGTAGCAATACACAGGTCATCTCTGACACCCATTTAATTTTGATTTCTATTTTTATAGGAATAAGTTCTGAAAACCCTGACATATAAAGATCTAAGAGAAAAACTGAGTACTTTTTCTTGTTAAACTCTTTGACATAGGAAGATATTTTGTCCATGAAACATGAAGTGTTTCTGGGAGTCTTTTTTTTGGAGCTGAATTCATGATTTTGTTTCCTTTGTCCTCAAATAAATGAAGGTATTTTTCTAGAAATCTTATCATTGGTGCTTCTTATGTTTATAAGAAAAGAACTATTAATCTTCTTTTTGTCCTCAATAGAAGTAATTTTTTGACAGACTTTAATAGAATTTCGAGTGCCTGCAGCCTTCTGAAAAATTGACTAGGTTTCATCATCTTCAATTTCTGTCTATTGAAATGCTTCCTCCAGCCCTGGGGAGTTTTCACCACTTTCCAACTCCAATCTCTTCCAAGATGGCAAGTTGGCCAATGGAATACAAAGTTGTCCAGTAGCAACCTCCACAGTGGTGACTGCAGAGTTTCCAATTAAATTATTTACATCGTTCCTAAGTGCCCCGGCAGCTGTCAACCAGCCAAGGCATAAATGGTCTCCACCCCTTCAGACTGCTCTGTAAATATGATTTGCTTTTCTCATAAAAACATGCAGCTTCTGCCCAAATTTCAATTAGCACTTCAAGACCAATCATCTTGTGGGCCAGGGAACATCTGTGCAGAAGGTGCCTTTGTGTTCTGCCTCCTGTCCTACCCAAAACCATTGAAAGAGACTGTAATTCGAAAACCCTGCTCAGATGAAAAAGCTTACTTGCAAGGCAGAAGGTAGCTCTCCTATGACTGCTGACTGGCTGTGATTTCAGGGCAAAAAAGAAATCTTGTGACACATAACATTCTCCATTAAAGCAGAAAAAATTTAATGTTGTCAAGTATGACAAGCACAACATCTTGGAGAGTTCCAAGAGATCCATGCAAAGGCTTTTGCCTGAGAACTAAACCGCATTCTTCTGAGCTTGTCAGTTGCATCCTCAGTTTCCAAAAAAGGTTTAAAAAGGCCTTCTTCATGGACATGTTAGAAAATAAATTTAGATACTGGCACTGTTGAGAGATACTGGGAGTTGCATTCAGTTAAGGTTGAAAGAAAATGAGAAGACGTATTATAACCTGAAACATTTGAAGGCATACCAATAATTTTAGACAGGATAATATTGATAGAAACAGGATTTTGGATTTTCTGGAATTGTGCCATTTCTAGGTCATGTGGAATTATGAGCTGAAATTTATATATTGAAGTCCTAATCCCTACTAGGTCAGAATGTGACTCTATTTGGAGATAGGGTATTTACAGAGGCGATTGAATTAGAATGAGTCATTGAGGTGAGTCCTAATCCAGTTTGACTTGGTGTCCTCATAAGGAGAGATCAGGACTCAGACATGTGCAGAGGGATGAGCATGTGAAGACATGGGGAGAAGGCAGCAACCTACAATCCAAGGAAAGAGGAGTTAGGAAAAAACAGCCCTATCAACACTGGCACCTTAAGCTCAAACTTTCAGCCTCCAGAATTGTGGGAAAATTTCCACTGTTTAAATCACCCAGCCTGTGGTCCCTTGTAATGGCAGACCCAGCACGTGAATCCACATGGACTTTCTATGACCTTACCAACCCTGTGAGACCTCTTTGCTCCTCATTGCAATAAGCCTTCTTGGAGGATGTTTCAAAGTTAGGTGTGTTGGTCAGTGTAAATTTGAGTTTTGATAAAGTCAGTCAACAAAATAAGCCTGCTTCTTATGAGAAATATCCTTGATTCTCACTGTCTTTCCCTGACAATCACTGAATGTGTTTCTCTATTGTGAGAACTTCAAGACTTACCCTGACACACTGCGGCTTTGTGTCCTGTCTTGTTCCATAATAAAGCAAAGCTTAGACATAAGCTTTAATCCATGGGCTGTTCACAGTTGAAGGTAATCCTGATAAAAACTCAGAAGCAGTTTCCTAATTATAACAGGGGATATATTTTCACTAATTCTTATCAGTGGCAAATTATTCTAGGCCTTATTGCATAATGAATATTTTAATTACTTGATTAATTACATTGTTTACTTACTGAATGACCAGGCCTAACTGGCAGGGAGAAAAACAGAAGGGAATGTGGAGAGGACACAGTGGCTTCCCACATCTCTTCTGATCATATTCCATGGGTAAGAACTACTCCCTTGGCCAACCTAGAAGCAGGGAAGCTGGGAATTATTGTCTTTTACTGCAAAACCCTCAATCCTACAGAATAAAAGGTGGTATATATAACTTTTGGTGGTAACCTGGCTATGACTGCAAAAAATAGCCAAGACCTATTTAATGCTTTTTGTGTGCTAATCACTGTTGTAAGACCTTCCATATTCTATGCTGTTTAATTTTCATAGCAACCTATTAATTAGCTTTGGTTAGTATTTTTAGTATATGGATTTGATCTGGAATGTTCCCACAAAAATTCATGTGTTAGGCAATGCAGCAATGTTCAGAGGTGGAAAAAGTGAATTATAAGAGCTCCACTTGATGGATTAAGAATTTAAATTAACTACTAGGTGGCTACTGTAGGCAGTTGGGGCATGACTGGAGAAGATTGATCACCAGGGACACGGGCCTGAGGGACTCCATCTGTCCCTAGTCCCTTGTTTTTTGCTTCCCAACTGTCATGAGCTGAGTGGTTTTCATCCACCACATCCTTCTGCCATGATGTTCTGCCTTTCCTCAGGTCCAGAGCAATGGAGTTGGCCAACCATGTACTGAGACCTCTGAAACATGAGCCGAAATAAACTTTTGCTCCTCTAAGCTGTTCTTGTCAGTTATTTGGGTCACAGTGACAAAAAGCTAATTAATGCAAAGGATGTTAAAATTGAAATAGAAAAATTAAATAAATCATTTCTACTTTCAAAGCAGGATTTGAACTAAGCTTATGCAGTTTGGTCGGATTCCTTGTTCTTAACCATTGTACTTCACCATTGCTGTGTGTCTATCAGGGAAGTGATAAACTCATGAAATAGTGAAATAAGCTAGGATTTTATGACTCTTTAGACAAGACAGGGATGGGTGTTTTCTCAGTGAAACTCAGGTAATATTATTTTTCTCATATTTCTGTTCAACTAAAATATTCCTAATTTTCTAAGACTTGGATATTTACCATATTTTACATAAATAGTTTCTTCTTACTAGTGTGCAAGATTATTGTCAACTATTTATCTTCTCTAGCACTTTACATCATGTATCTGTTCATTCATACATTAATCAATTAATTATTCAATCCATTTGCCATCTTTTAAGCATCTGTTAAGTTCCCTGGACTGTATTAGAACATAATGAAGTAATTTGAATACAGCATGTATTGTGCTTCCAAGTTTTCAGTGTAAAGGAGTATGTGTCTGTAATACACAATTGAATAGCAAAGATTATTATTATCTGAGTTTTGGTTCACCAGTGAATTTGTAGATTGTAATATGTATCACTCTTCTCTTGCCAATTGTGTCTTGAATGGTGGTAGAGGTAGACATAGGATCTTGAAGAAGTCTGTTCTTTTTAAACATACAACTTTTATTTATTTATTTATTTATTTTGATTCATTGTACACAAATGGAGTACAGCTGTTGTTTCTCTGGTTGTACACAAAGTAGAGGCACACCATCTGTGCATTCATACGTGTGCACAGGGCAATGATATCTGTCTCATTCCGTTATTATTCTTACCCCCCAACCTGACCCCACCCCTCCCTTCCCTCAATGCAATCTATCCTTCCTCCATTCTTGCCTCCCTTCCACCCCACATTATGCATCATCTTTCTCTTATCAGAGAGATCATTCAGCCTTTGGATTTTTGGGATAGGTTAATCTCACTTAACATGACAGTCTCCAACATCATCCATTTACCTGCAAATGCCATAATTTTATTCTTCTTTGTGGCTAATATTCCATTGTGTATATATACCACAGTTTCTCTTTCTATTCATCTATTGAAAGGCATCTCGGTTGGTTCCACAATCTAGCTATTGTGAATTGAGCAGCTATGAACATTGATGTGGCTGCATCACTGTAGCAATCTGATTTTAAGTCCTTTGGGTATAGGCCAAGGAGTGGGATAGCAGGGTCAAATGGTGGATCCATTCTAAGTTTTCTAAGGAATCTCCACACTGCTTTCCAGAGTGGCTGCACCAAATTGCACTCCCACCAGCAATGTATGAGTGTACCCTTTTCCCCACATCCTCGCCAACACCTGTTGTTGCCTGTGTTCTTAATAAAAGACATTCTAATTAGGGTGAGATGAAATCTTAAGGTGATTTTGATGTTGACTAGGGATGTTGAACATTTTTTCATATATCTATTGATTGCTTATAGATCTTCTTCTGTAAAGTGTCTGTTCATTTCCTTGGCCCATTAACTGATTGGGTTATTAGTATTCCTGGTGTGAAGTTTTTTGAGAACTTTGTAGATTCTGGAGATTAGTGCTCTATCTGAAGTGTCTGTGGCAAAGATTTCCTGCCACTCTGAAGGCTCTCTCTTCACATTGCTGATTGTTTCCTTTGCTGAGAAAAAGCTTTTTAGTTTGAACCTATCCCAATTTTTGATTCCTGCTTTTATTTCTTGTGCTTTGGGAGTCATGTTAAGGAAATCTGCTCCTAGGCCAATATGATGAAGATTTGGACCTACTTTTTCTTCTATTAGGTGCGGGTCTCTGGTCTAATTCCTAGGTCCTTGATCCATTTTGAGTTGAGTTTTGTACAGGGTGAGAGATAGGGGTTCAGTTTCATTTTGCTGCATATGGATTTCGAGTTTTCCCAGCACCATTTGTTGAAGAGGCTATCTTTTCTCCATTGTATGTTTTTGGCTCCTTTGTCAAGTATGAGATACCTGTATTTATGTGGGTTTGTCTCTGTGTCCTCTATTCTATACCATTGATCTACCTGTCTATTTTGGTGCAAATACCATGCTGTTTTTGCTACTATTGCTCTGTAATATAGTTGAAGCTCTGGTATTGTGATACCCCCTGCTTCGCTCTTCTTGCTAAGTATTGCTTTAGCTATTCTGGGTCTCTTATTCCTCCAAATGAATTTCATGATTGCTTGCTCTAATTCTATGAGGTCCATCATTTGTGATTTTAAATGGAATTGCATTGAATTTGTATAGCGCTTTTGGTAGTATGGCCATTTTGACAATATTAATTCTGCCTATCCAAGAACATGGGAGAGCTTTCCATCTTCTCAGATTTTCTTTAATTTCTTTCTTTAGTGTTCTGTAGTTCTCATTGTAGAGGTCTTTCACCTATTTTGTTAGATTGATTTCCAAGTATTTTATTTTTTTTGAGGCTATTGTGAATGGGGTAGTTTTCCTAATTTCTCTCTCAGAGGATGCATCACTTACAAATAAAAATGCATTGGATTTATGAGCATTGATTTTTATATCCTGCTGCTTTACTGAATTCATTTATGAGTTCCAGAAGTTTTCTGGTGGAATTTTCAGGCTCTTCTAAATAGAGAATGATGTCATCAGCAAATAGGATAGTTTGAGCTTTTCTTTTCCTATTCGTATCCCTGTAATTTCTTTGGTCTGTCTAATTGCTCTGGCTAGAGTTTCAAGGACGATGTTGAATAGAATTGGAGAAAGAGGGCATCCCTGCCTTGTTCCAGTTCTCAGGGGGAATGCTTTCAATTTTTCTCCATTTAGAATGATGTTAGCTGTGGGCTTAGCATAGATAACCTTTAAGGAACACGTTCCTACTATCCCTATTGTTTCCAGTGTTTTGAGAATGAAGGGGTGCTATATTTTATCAGTCAAATGCTTTTTCTGCGTCTATTTAAATAATCATGTGGTTCTTGACTTTAAGTCTGTTGATGTGGTGAATTACATTTATTGATTTCCGGATGTTGAACCAACCTTGCATCCCCAGGATGAAACCCACTTGATCATGGTGCACTATCTTTTAAATATGTTTTTGTATGCGATTTGCTAAAATTTTTTAAAGAATTTTTGCACCTATGTTCATTAGGGATATTAGTCTGAAATTTTCTTTCCTCAATGTGTCCTTCTCTGGTTTTGGTATCAGTGTGATATTAGCTTCATAGAATGAGTTTGGAAGGGTTCCCTCCTCCTCTATTTCATGAAATACTTTGAGGAGTATTGGAATGAGCTCTTCTTTGAAGGTCTTGTAGAACTTGGCTGTGAATCCATCTGGTCCTGGACTTTTCTTTGTTGGTAGGCTTTTGATGACCTTCTATTTCATTGCTTGAAATTGATCTATTTAAGTTGTGTATATCCTCCAGATTCAGTTTGGGTGGCTCATATGCCTCTAGGAACCTGTTGATGTCTTCAAGGTTTTCTATTTTGTTGGAGTATAAATTTTCAAAATAGCTTCTAATTATGTTTTGTATTTCATTAGTGTCTTTTGTGATACTTCCTTTTCCATCACGAATTTTAGTAATTTGGAGTTTCTCTCTCCTTCTCTTCGTTAGCGTGGCTAAGGGTTTATCAATTTTGTTTACTTTTTCAAAGAGCCACCTTTTTGTTTTGTCAATTTTTTGAATTGTTTCTTTTGTTTCAATTTTTTTGATTTCCCCTCTGATTTCAATTATTCCCTGTCCTCTACTACTTTTGGTGATGATCTATTTTTCTTTATCTAGGGCTTTGAGCTGTAATGTTAGGTCATTTATTTGTTTATTTTCATTCTTTTATTGAGTGTACTCCATGCAATTAATTTTCCTCTTAGCACTGCTTTCATAGTATCCCAGAAATTTTGATAAGTTGTAACATTGTTCTTGGTGATCTCTAAAAGTTTTTTTATTTCCCCTCTAATGTCTTCAGTTATCCATGCATCATTTAACAGCATATTATTTAATCTACAGGTGTTGGAGTAGTTTCTGTTTTTTATTTTATCATTGATTTCTAATTTCATTCCATTATGATCTGATATGATACAAGGTAGTATCTCTCTTTTTGTACTTGCTAAGAGTAGCTTTGTGGCATAACATATGGTCTATTTTAGAAAAGGATCCATATGCTGCTGAGAAGAAAGTGTATTCACTTCTTGATGGATGGAATATTCCATATGTCTGTTAAGTCTAAATTAGCAATCGTGTTATTGAGTTCTATGGTTTGCTTGGAAGATCTGTCCAATGGTGAGAGGGGTGTGTTAAAGTCACCCTTTATTATTGTGTTGTGGTCTATTTGGTTCCTGGAGTTGAGAAGGATTTGGTTGACATACATGGATGTACCATTGTTTGGGGCATAAATATTTATGATTGTTATGTCTTGCTGGTTTATGTTTACCTTAAGGAGAATGAAATGTCCTTGCTTATCCCATCTAACTAATTTTGGTTTGAAGTCCACTTTATCTGATATGAGGATGGAAACCCCTGCTTTTTTCACTGAGTCCATGTGCAAGGTATGTTTTTCCCCATCCTTTTACCTTTAGTCTGTGGATATCTTTTTCTATGAGATGTGTCTCTTTGAGGCAGCATATTGTTGGGTCTTTCTTTTTAATCCAATCTGCCAGTCTTTGTCTTTTGATTGATGAGTTCAGGCCATTAACATTCAGGGTTATTATTGAGATATGATTTGTATTCCCAGTCATTATGGCTTATTTTTGGTTTTTAACTTGACTTGGTTTCTCCTTTATTTGGCTGTTCCTTTAGGGTAGTTCCTCCCTATGCTGGTTTACATTGTTGACCTTCTTGTCTTCTTCATGGAATATTTTGCTGAGAATGTTCTGTAGAGTGGCTTTCTATTTGTAAATTCTTTTCGCTTTTGTTTATCATGGAAGGATTTTATTTCATCTTCAAATCTGAAGGTGAGTTTTGCTGGGTATAAGATTCTTGGTTGGCATCCATTTTCTTTCAGGGCTTGGAATACATTATTCCAGGCCCTTCTTGCTTTTAGGGTCTGTGTTGAGAAATCTGCTGATAACCATATTGGTTTTCCCCTGAATGTAATCTGATTTTTTTCCTCTCACAGCTTTTAAAATTCTATCTTTATTTTGTATGTTAGGTACTTTCATTATAATGTGCCTTGGGGTTGATCTGTTGTAGTTTTGTACATTTGGTGTCCTGTAAGCCTCTTGTATTTGATTTTCCATTTCATTCTTCAGATATGGGAAATTTTCTGACATTATTTCATTGAATAAATTATTCATTCCTTTGGTTCGTATCTCTGTGCCTTCCTCAATCCCAAGAATTCTTAAATTTGGTCTTTTCATGATATCCCATAATTCTTGTAGGCTTTGTTCATGAATTCTTACCATTTTCTTTGTTTGGTCAACTTTGTTTTCAAGGTTAAATATTTTGTCTTCAATGTCTGATGTTCTATCTTCCAGGTGATCTAGCCTGCTGGTTATGCTATCTATTGAGGTTTTAATTTGGTTTATTGTTTCCTTCATTTCAAGGATATCTGCTTGGTTTGTTTTCAACATCTCTATCTCTTTATTGAAATTATCTTCTGTTTTCTGCATCTGTTCCTTTAACCATTGATTGGTGCGATCATTCATTTCCTGTATTTTCTCTCTTATCTCATCATTTGCTTCTCTGATCATTTTAATTATGCACATTCTGAACTCCCTTTCTGATATTTCTTCCATCATGTTATCACTGAATTCTGTTGATGCAGTATCTGGGTTTGTTTGAGACACTTTGTTCCCCTGTCTTCTCATGTTGTTCATGTATCTTCCCTTCTGTCAGTGAGAATCTGAGGTATAGCAGCTTCCCCCTTAAAACAAGTGGCATCCCTGCAGGTTTCCAATATCTCACCTCCTAGTCTTCAGTAGCACTAGACCACGGGCTGGGACCAGGCTGGAGTAAGACTTGGCCTCTGGGCTCGGCCTCCCAGCGTTGGAGCCTCAAGTGTGCACTCTGTGTCCACTTCCCCCACACCGAAGGCTCCAGCTTCTACACTGCGCCTGCTGCCCCCTCAAATGTCCTACGGGAGCACTCTGGGCCAACATCCCAGGTGGGGAACTCTCACCAGTCAGCGCTGGGCTGAGCCTATTGTCTGTCTCTGGGTCCGCCTCCTGGACCTGAAACTCTTGGGAGACTTGACTGAGGAAAACACAAGAATCTGAGCTGGGCCCCCCCACCCAGAGGATGACCCAAGTGTCCTCTCCTCAGTGCCCACTTCCCGCACTGAAGACTTGCGCCTCTGGGATGTGCCAGCTGCCTCCGTGGATGACCCACGAAAGGGCTCTGGACCGACGTCCTGGGTGGGGAACTCTCACCAGTCTGCACTGGGCTCCAACTTTTATTTTTTAAAGTGGAACCACATACATCTTTAGTTCATATGTATTTTGTAATAACATTTCAACATTAGTTTGAAAATACACCAATAAAGAATGAGGAATTCCATCCAAACACAAGGAAATTTGACTTGAATTGCATGGTCAACATCCCTGTACCATACACATCTTGGACAGGTCAAACTCTTTTAGATTTAAATTTAAGTGGAATTTCATTATGGAAACTGTTCTATTGGCATTGAGAGAGAGAGAGTATGAGTGACATAATGCCCAACCAATTCCTAACTCACTGTCACATTTGCTTACCTTTGACTGAGCGCCAAATACGTGACATGTTGCAGCTAACAATTAGTGCCACCATACAATAATTATTTTGTGAGAAGACCAATATAAAATACAGCAGATTTATGAAACACACATACACAGCTGGTGGTGAAACAGTTGTTTAATTATCCATCTGAATCCTGAACTTCAAAATGCATTGTGCTCAGAGTTGGGAGACTTTTAATAATTTCTCTGTCACACAGAACCATAGAAAGTTAGTTAGCTGTGCTGTAGCTGCAACAATCAATTCAAAGGTGAGAAAAACTCATTAACCACTAGTTGCATTAAGTTCAGAATAATATACCTGATTTTTCCCCCTACTGGGAATGATGGAGCCATGGAAACTGTCTCAACACCCAGTTCTAATTCTCTGTGGTTTGGGTTTTCTTTAAGGAATTAAGAAACTGGCAGTCAGGTTTTAACTGGATGTCTTTGTTGATAAAATGGTTTATTTATTTTGATTTGTGTATTTTGGAGAGGTGATCTTTTATCCTTACACACCTTAATGTTAAGACAAATGAATACTTCATTCAAATTAATTTCTTGACAAATTAATTTTTATCTTAAATGTTCTATTAGCAGTTTTTCTTATTGATACTCTTAGTAGACTAAGGTCATTATTACAGTTGTTATTCTGGGGGAAAATGTCTTTTCCATAGCTGTGCACACTGTATGGATTTTCACTATGTTTGTGCATGCATATTTTGGCTTTCCATTCCCTGGCAAAAACATACCACAGACTTTTCTGTATAGAAATGAAAATCAGTGATTTAACCCAATAAAATTTTCCTTCTTATAGGTGACCCTTGGGAAAATCCTCTACATCTGATCTGAGACCCCATGTCACCATCAGGTAACAGAATTTTATTTTTACAACAAGATAAAAAGACTGTAACTCCTACATTTTTTTTTTAGTCAAGATGTAGTCAACAGCCCCTAGGATGGCCCTAGTGAAACCCCTGCTCACATTCACAGGCTTATGTAACCCTTCCCCATGAGTATGGACTGGTTGTACTGATCAGTGTCTCATAAATGGAATAGGGTGATAGATGGAATTTTCAATCCTAAAATTAGGTTATAAAAAGATAGCAGCTGGAATCTAATTTTTTAAAAAACATTTTCTGATCAATATACCATAGAGCAAATAATTTCCTTTAATTGCATGCCATTAATTTCTGCTAATTATGGGCCCACTCCATAATTAGCAGAATGAATAAAAAGACTATCTCTTAGGTCTATCTATAAGAAAATGCAGAACGCTAGCACTAAAGAGAGAGTTGTAACAGCTCCCAGACAAGACAAAAGCAACAGGTCACATGTAATCAGAATTTATAATAGCATCAAGCTTCTCAGTAAAAATATGGGTGTTTAGAAGACAGTAAGAAATGCTTCACAGACCCAAGGAAAAGGAATTTCAACTGGAGTTACACTGAGAGATCCCCAAGGGAAAAAACAGATAACTAGTTGGTATGTTTGACTACACTGGGATGCATTTTTGTCTGTTTTTTGTAGCAAAATACCAAGGTAATTTATAAAGAATAGAGATTCTGGAGCTCAGGGTTCTGGGGCTTGGGAAATCCAAGAATGTGGCACTGGCATCCGGTCAGGGCCTTCCTGATGCACATAGCATGGTGAGAGGTCTCATATGGTGAGACCAAGCAAGTGTGCTAACTCCTCATTTTATAAAGCCTTCTTCATCTTATAAAGCCACTAGTGCCATTTTGGGGACCCATGCTCATGACCTCATCTAATCATAACATCTCTCAAGGTCCCTAACTTTAAATACCATTAACATATGACTTTGACAATTAAGTTTCAGCATATGAATTTTCAAGGACATTTTCAAACTACGGTAGGTTATGTTTTGAAGCTTGGACAGAGTTTAAGGATGCAGGAAGGATTAGCATAGAAAGCATGGAGCAAACAAGACCATTGTCTCTATTTGGAAGAAGTTAGGTAATGTCTATAAATGCTAATTCAAGAAACGTCAAACAGATACATTATTTTGAAATTAGGTGCTATGATGGTAAATTTTTTAAAATTTTAAAAACTTTTTCTAATTAATTGTATGATTGTAGAATCATTTATGCATTCTGATAAATCATACACAAATGTAGCATAATTTCTCATTTTTCTCATACATATTGTAGGATCACATCAGTCAATCATATATGTACATGAGGTAATAATGTTTGTTTCACTCTGCTATCCTTCCTGCCCCCATTGCCCTTCCCCTCCCTTCACTCCCTTCTCCCTAATCTAAGGTAGCCATCTTCCCTAGCTCTACCCCCTTATTGTGAATTAGCATCCACGTATCAGAGAAAACATTCAGTCTTTGTTTTCTTGGGTTTGGCTTATTTCACTTAGCATGATAGTCTCCAAATCTATCCATTTACCAGCAAATACCATAATTTCATTCTTCTTTAAAGTTGAGTAATATTCTATCATATATATGTATATATATAATATTCCATCATATATATATATGCACATATATATATATATTTCCTTTATCCATTCATCTGTTGAAGGACACCTTGGTTGGTTCCATATTTTAGCTATTGTGAGTTGAGCTGCTGTAAATATTGATGTGGTTTTGTCACTGTACTATGCTGATTTTAAGTCCTTTGGGTATAAACCAAGGAGTGGGATAGATGGGTCAAATGGTGGTTCCATTCCAAGTTTTCTGAGGAATCTCCATACTGCCTTCCATATGGTTGCACCAATTTGCATTCCTACCAGAAATGTATGCGTGTCCTTTTTCCCCCACATCCTCACCAACATCAATTGTTGCTTGTATTCTTGATAATTGCCATTATCAAGATTGGAGTGAGATGAAATCTTAGAGTAGTTTTGATTTGCATTTCTCTAATTGCTAGAGATGTTTAACATTTTTCATATATTTGTTGATCAATTGTATTTCTTCTGTTGTGAAGTGTCTGTTCAGTTCCTTAGCCCATTTATTCATTGGCTTATTTAGTTTAGTTTTTTTTTTTAATGTTAACTTTTTGAGTTCTTTATATATCCTGGAGGTTAATGCTTTATCTGAGGTACATGTGGTAAAGATTTTCTCCCAATCTGTAGGCTCTCTCTTCACATTATTGATTGTTTCTTTTGTTGAGAAGAAGCTTTTTAGTTTGAGTCCATCCCATGTATTGATTCTTGATTTAACTTTTTGTGTTTTAGGGGTCTTATTAAGGAAGTCAGATCCTAGGATGACATGGTAAAGATTTGGGCCTACTTTTCTTCTAGTAGGCTCAGGGGCTCTGTTCTAGTGCCTAGGTCTTTGATCCACTTTGAGTTTCATGCAGGGTGAGAATGAAATACTTAATTTCATTTTGTTATATGTGGATTTCCATTTTTCCCAGCACTATTTGTTGAATAGGCTATGTTTTCTCCAGTGAATGTTTTGGTACCTTTGTCTAGCATGAGATAACTGTATTTATGTGGGTTTCTCTCTGTGTCTTCTATTCTGTACCATTGGTCTACATGTCTATTTCAGTGTCAATATTATGCTGTTTTTATTGCTATAGCTCTGTATTATAGTTTGAGGTCTGGTATTGTGATGTTCCCTGCTTCACTTTTCTTGCTAAGGATCGCTTTGGCTATTCTGGGTCTCTTACTTTTCCAAATTTCATGATTACTTTTTTTATTTCTATGAAGAATGTCATTGAGATTTTAATAGGAATTACATTCAATTTGTATATTGCTTTTGGTAGTATGGCCATTTTGAAAATATTAATTCTGCCTATTCAGGAGCATTGGAGGTCTTCTTCAATTTGTTTCTTCAGTGTTTTGTAGGTTTCATTGTAGAGGTCTTTCATATGATAGTGAATTTTATGTGTAAACTTTCCTAGGCGAGGGGTGCCCAGATATCTGGTAAAACATTATTTCTGAGTGTGTCTATTAGGGTTTCTGGAAGAAATTAACATTGCAATCAGTGGATTGAGTAAAGACGCTCTACCTTCCCCAAGATAGGTGGGCATCATCTAGTATGTCCAGGGTCCAAATAAAAGGGGGAGTTCTCTCCTGTCCTTGAGCTGGAAGTCCATCTTATTCAGCCCTTGGATATCAGATCAGATGCATCTCCTGCCATCAGACTCCAGAATTCATGCCAGTATCAGCCCACTCCTTGTGTCCTCACCCCCAGAAGGGGTGCAGTAGCCTGCATAGCCATGGAGGAAATGTAGATTACATAGAGGGAAATGGGGGAGGTATGAAAGATGGTGGAATGAGACAGACATCATTGCCTCATGTACATGTATGATCACATGAATGGTATGAATCTACATCATGCACAACCATAAAAATGAAAAGATGGGCCCCATTTGTGTACAATGAATCAAAATGCAGTCTGTAAAAAAAATTTTTTTTAAGAAAATTAGTTCCCTTAATAATATCCTATTTGATTCTGTTCCTCTGGTGAATGCTAATTAATGTGGTCAGTATTGTAAGAAATGGCTAAAGAGTTGAAAGTGATTGGTATGGATTTTAGGAAGTGAGATATGCAATTAAATGTCACAAGGAAGGGGACTGCTTTTTTTTTCTTTGGTTTTTTTTTTTTTTTTTTTTTTAACATAGTCCTACTCCTTGGCTCTCAGAGTTGTGCACTGATGAAAAAACTTTAACAGTAGGTCTCAGGATACATATTTGATAACCTTGAAATGCCTTATTCCATTATTCCTCTTCCCTGTTGATAGGAGCCAGCCAGACAGAAGAGAGCCATGGGAACATGAGGTTAAGGGAATATCTCTCTAAAATGGGCCCGCTGTGCTGACCCCCGCATGCTTTTTTCCTAAGAAGTTATTTACCTGCAGCCCTGCGTGGCTTAAGTGGACAGGATGTGTCACATTACTCAAAAAATTACCCGTTGTCTGCAGCAGAAATGCAGGCCCAAAATAATATCGATAAGAGGGAGCCAAGTTACCCTGAAGGGGGAGACTCGTAGGAGCCTTTTCACAGACTAGATCCTAAAGCACAGGGGGATAAGGAAAATTCCTCCTAACCATAAAACCTGCAAGAATTTATGATTAAAAATCCAGTTAGAACCAGTCAGCATGGGCCAAGGTGACCTAGAGTTGTCAAGGCACTGGGGACGTAAAAGTCTGATGTAATCTTGCTGTCAGTCAAAAGTCAAGAGGTGGACCTGGGTGGAACTCTCTGGAGACTTCCCTGGAATTCTCAGTAAAACTGAAGTGCAGGAGAGGTACTTTGTCCCTCTCCTCTCTGAGAGGACCCACTCTCTCCCTTGAGAGTGTCTCTTCCCCTTTTCCTACTCCTTCAATAAACTCATTCCTGTTACTCTGAGGGACGTGTCTGAAATCTTTCTGACTTGGTCTCAAGAATCAGAGTTTGAAGGGGGGAGTCTTCTTTCTGCCTCAGTTTCTCAGGAGGCCCCAGCCCTGCAACACTCTGCTCCCCTCCCTACAGAATCTGGAGACCCTCAGGCTTTTACATTTTCTCTATCAAATCAATGATTAAAACCCTGCAAGTTTCCGTTATCTGGTTCCTCTGTCTTGCTCCTTTTTCTTCCCTGTGCCTCTCCCTCTCCTTCCCACACTGTGTGAGGACAGCTCCTAGGGAAAGGGGATTACATAAACATGACCTTCTACTTTTCCCATTTCTCGCACCAGAATTTTACATGCAGCCTCTGGCAGGTACTCGCTGTGAGATGGGGTCATTGGCAGGTCTTGCTAATGATTTTCCCTCTTCTCCATTTTTGTAGGTTTGAAAACAATAGATCTCCCATTTAGTTGGTATCAGCACCTTGGGAGTTTTTTCTGACTGTGTTCCATCTCAGCCTAGGCTTCTAACCTGGAAATTAAATCGTCTCTCTGCTCAGTTAGCCTTTTTAGTGAGATTTCATCCCATTAAGATGTGCGAAGGCGTACTTGCCTGTCATTGATTTCTTCATGAGTTCCGGATAGCCAGGCTGTTAAACAAACACTGCCTGCTGAGTGTCCTTTTCAAATGCACCCCCAGTGCAGGGGAAGTCCACAGTCTCTTAAGAAGGTCGTTATCACAGCAGTGCTGGCTGACCACCAGGATGCACACAGGGGGATGTATGTAGAAGCTTTTGTTCTTAAATTTCTTTTTCTTTCCTGGGTTCTGGAATACTAAATGTGATCTAATTCTTCTGTCAACCTCAGGAAGTGAATTAGTAGGTCACTTCTGTCCCATGGTTTGGGGATGGGCTAAGATTGGAGTAAGGACAGACGGCTGCAGAAGCATGGAGGAGAGATCCCTAACTCAGTCTTTATGACTCAGGAAAAGCTCCCTGGGCAGGGGTCACTCAGCCTGGACTTTGTACAGAGTCAGGGGGGTGCAGTAGTACAGTGCTCTCAAGCTGTGATGAACTACTCATGAAAATTTATCAAGTATGTGTCGAGTGAGACTCAGCACAACATCAAAGATCATCTTCGGCCTTGTATAGTATTTTGCCATTTCTATCAGTGTCTCCAAGGGCAGGGTTAGCAAAAAAGGCAAATGAAACCTGTGTTTATACCATCAGTAAAGGTGGTGTGTGCCCCAATGTGATAATATTAGGAGGTGGGGCTTTGAGAGGTAAATAAGGATGGGGCCCAATGCTGAGATTAGTGCCCTTATGTCAAGAGCAAGGGGCACAAGGACTTTGGTTTTTTAGCATGACCAGGTAAAGAAAAGGCAACTTCCTACAAGCCAGGAAGAAAGCCCTGACCAAGACCCAAATCTACCAGTCCCTAGATATTAGACTTCCCTGCCTCTAGAACTGTAAGGAGTAAATGTCTGTTGTTTAAGTCACCGGGTCTGTGGTGTTTTGTTACAATAGCCTGAGCTGGCTGAGACATATGCAGCCTGGGAAAATGGTCAAAGACTGGCTATAGTGCATTTACCCACAATTTTGCAATAAGAAAATCAAGAAAACATATTAACCACAGTTTAATTTTAAGGTTGGGACTCTGTAATTTTTATTGGTTTTATTTTATAGAATACGTGAGATGGTGGATAGTGGAGTAGAGAGACACCATAAAGTATTTAAATGATTTATCTGCCATTTAGCATTCACTGTCCTTACAACAACATTAAAAAAAGCCTGGATAGGTTGGATAATAAAATGTAATTATTGTTATTATTAACATAAGGTTCATAGATAACCAAGCTTAGGCCAGAATGCTATAAGGGGACTTTATCAAAATCTCAATACTGCTAAAAGGCAGAGGAAGGACTTGAATTCAAAGTCCCATCAGGAGACCCTGCTCCGTGAAGTCAGATGGACCTGAGCTCAAATGTTTTTTCTACTGTGATGAAATTCTGTAACCTCAATTACCTTCAAATGGGGCAGAAATAGGTATTCCATAAGTGGTTGGGAAGATTAAATAAGGTAGTGTAGGAACGGTGTCTAGCTCAGGGCTGGCACAAGTGTGTGTTTAATAAGTGGCAGTTGTTATTATCTCCTGGTTCCTGGGTTCTGTACAATTTCTGTTCTGCAGAATGTGAATAAAAATCCTCTAGAAACAATGCAAGGTGGTAGGGAATTGTGTATTTAGCTTGTGGTCAGGAATGAAGTATTTAAAAACACTGGGGTGACTCTGATGCTGCCAAAGCCTTAGTGTTCTTTCTTGCCTGCTCATTTTATAGAGATGGTGAAACACCTTAGGCTATTTGTCTACCCTGATTTCATGTGGAATTATTTTAAATATCCATGGTTTGCAATAAATATTTTTCTCTGATTTATTCAGTTGGAATGCAGTGATCAGAAGGAAAGCTCGGAGGTCAGCATAGTTGGGTGAAAACTCTGACTTTCTTTACTTTCCAGTTGTGATATGTTGGACACATTATTGAAACGGTCTGTGCTTGAGTTTTCATGCCCATAAAAAAGAGAAGAAGACCAGTAGATACTTACCAAGTACTTAAATGAATTAAATGACTGACGGAATGTAAATTCTCTTTAAAATGCCTAATACAAAGTAAGGCTCAGTGTTTATTGAGCATCTACTGTATGCCAAACTATTTTTTGAGCATGAAGAATATTGTCAATGAGAAAGATAAATAGTGTGAGCAGATGAGCACAAGTTCTAAAACTCTGAGGTATGAGATGATGACTAATTTTGAAGTTGCTTGATCAGAATGGTATAGTATATATTTCCAGTGATCCTCCGGAGTTTTCCAGATCATGCAGAAACCCTGGTATTGTTCCCTTCAGGCAATGTGCAAGCCTTTAATTTTTCCCTCAAGAATAGCTTCCCACAAACTGATACTTATAGCTTCCCCACAAGAAGCCTTCTTTATGTGAACCATTATATGGAGGCCAGAATTCTTTTAACATGTATGTGATAAGGCCAAAGATTAAAAATGTCTAATCCTCGGGTGTAGCTTCAACTTATGGGTCTAAGATACTGGCCTATATTAGGAGGATATAGTCTTTGATTATAAAACTTGCATTGTGATAACTAAAACTGAGACTCCATTATTGGAAAAGCCACTCATTCTTAGCAAAAGAAAGTTGAGGTAGCATCCAGATCCTTTTTATCCTGTACTATTTTCATAAGAATTGCAGTCTACTTTTAAATTATGTACCTTCCCAGGCCAGGGAAATCCCTTTGAGTCATAGTCAGAAATCTAGCAGCTGTTGAATTAAGATGGAAGCAATGCCTTCATGTTCTGGCTGCTAGCACAAAAGCAAAGCTTAAAACAAACCCACAGATAATTTGGACTCATCTTGAACACAAATCATTGGTGAACTCTTTCTGTGTAGACAGTGCACGTCCCAATTTCAGAAGAAGCAGGGAATCACTGGATAGCTGACAGGCTGCATCCCAAGCATACACTGTTTCCTTTGACAACAGAATGGTGACACCTCCTCTGTGTCACTTGCAACCCACAGAGGAGAAAATTGTGCACCAGAATAGCAGAGAGCTAGGTTTTCCTGTATACAATACACTCTGATTACTTAATCTCATCTGACTTTCATGTTTTTTTTTAGTGGCCCAGATACAGAATGGACATGTCTACCTGAAAATGGGTTCATAGTCCCTCCCAAATAAGCACAAAGATTCAGGACTGTAAAACCATTATTCAGACTTCAAATTTGGAATTTGATAAGCTTCCTCAGAGTAGTCAGTTAGGGTTTATTCTTGTCAAAATCCCTTCTCCTGGGGAAATGCATCCACATCCTTCATTCTGTATTCTGTCCATGAGCTCAGATCTGAGTATAGTGTTTGCTGTTTATTGACAGATAAAGCTGATATTTTATCCCTAGGCATGCAATTTCTTGGGGGTTAATCCTTGTGAGTATCTCCCAGGTGGTCTTGCTGCTCCATGAACACACTGTTAGCAGCTTATAAACCATCACATATTCATTCAGGCCATACAGGTAGACCTTTGTGTTTCCAGAAAGTTAAGACTCTTACCAGTCTAATTTTAGAGAAATTCTGGAACACACCACTCTGGGTAAAATGATGAGAGAATCTTATTTTGATCTTCCCCCAATGCTTAATAAAACCCAGGGCAATACACTAATGCTCTTTAACAAGGAAAATGGCATGTTTAAACATGTTGGTATCAAGTTGTCTATTAATCTGCTTTGAGTGTCATCTGAAATCACTGGCTTGCTTTACTCAAGCACAGTTGTTTTATTTTTTTCTTCTCTTCTTAATTAAGCAACACTGGCACTTGTGAAAGCACCGTGCTTCCTCTTAAATTTGAAATGGAGTGTAACCAAGGGAAGTACACACCATGATTGAGTTGATGAGCCAAATCCACGAAAGAAGCACCTGGCAAATTGGTGCACCTAAATACTTGTTTTTCAAGTAAGCATTTTAGTGGCCAAAACAGGAGGAATCCTGGCTAACATTGTCAGTGCTGACCATGTTGCAGATGTTGTTCTGAGGATATCTGTTCACTCAATGAGTACACACAAGACCCAGTGAGATATTTCCAATCATTAACCTTGATTTTCTAGATGAGAGAACTGAGACAGATGATCAAAGATTATACAGCTAGAAGGTGGTAGACCCAGGATTAAAACTCAGATGGAAATATCTTTTTATATGGAAATATATATATATATTTTTTGTAGATGTAATTAAAATACCTACTCTGTTGCTTTGAACCAATCAAAGGAGAAGTTATCCTTAGTGGTTCTGGCCTAATCAGCTGACTCCTTCAAAGAGGTCAAGGTCATGCAAAGTCAGAAAATTCTCCTGCTGAATTTAGGGGACCAAACTGGCTTGTGGTGAAGATTGGAGCAAACCCTTGTGTTGTGTGCTGCAGTATGAACCCGCATGCAAGGAGGCCTGGGAGTGATACTGGTCTTTATTTGAAAGCCAAGCTACTAGAAAGCATCCTTTATGTGAGTGGACTTTTCATTCCTCACTTTTCTTAAGCTACAAGTGGCCTTGGAAGGCTGGCTGCATGTGTTTCAGAGCATAACTTGAAGCCAACCCACATATGAACATTAACTATTGGCTGCCCAGCCTGTGGTTTGGACTCATGGACCTTTTAATATGAACAGGAAGTCAGGGAGTGAGCCTACTGATCTATTCCTATGGGTCCTTCGACTTCTTTCTTTGGCTTAATTTACAGTTTTTTATCACTGGTGGCAATTCAGCAGGAAAAGGGCTCATGTTCCATGGAGAATAACAGTAAGATGAAGAAATAAAAGCTCCCAGGTCCAAATCTCAGTGCTACATTGGCATGTTCCAAGATGGAATTCAATTGGATTTGAATTACCTGGATTCTGTTGTTCATTTTGTAAGGCTTTAGTTTCTTCATTTGAACGAATGGGTCAGGTGATAGCTAGTCTACTGTCTTGCTTACAAAATTCCCAGATACAACTGAATCATCACACTGAATCTCCCTTATCTTCTTGAATATATAATGCAATATAGTATGTATTAACTTTCTATTGCTGTATTGAAAAATTGCAAATCAACAGGTTATCACAATTTCCATTTCATTTCTCATGGTTTTGTAGGTCAGAAGTCTGAGCAGAACTCAAGTGTTTTCTCTGCTCAGTGTCTCGGAAGGTTGGGACTGTGTTCTGGTGTTGTTGAGAGTCCCAGGCTTCCTTGTTGCTGGCAAAATTTAGTCCTTGTGGTTGTAGGAGTGAGGTTTCCACCTTTGCTGCCTTAACCTGGAGGCCATTCTCAACTCCTAGAGCCCAGCTGCTGCCCTCAGTCACATGGCTACTACACCACATGCCAGTTCACTCCTTAAAAGCCTGTAGGAGAATTTCTCTCACTTTGTGGAAACCTGACCTCATTTCAGGCTCATCTGATAGGATAATCATTCTTGATCTGCTCAGAGTCAACTGATTAGGGATTTTAGTTACATCTGCAAATTATTTCTTCCATACAATAAAACATCACCATGGCAATGATACCCCATCATATTTATAAGTTCTGCTCATAACTATGGAACATGGAGGGAATTATACAAGTGTGTATACCAGGGTGTGGCACTTTTAGGGAACATCTTAGAATTCTGCCTGCCAAAGAGTATCTGGGGAGAGGAACCTTAAAACTTAATCACTAAGAGAAATTGCCAAGTGGAAGTCACCATTGGGTCAAATTGGTTATTCTCTATCTTGTGTTTGCATCTTAAAAAATTAGCACAAGAGCCCAACTAATTCTAGGGAAAAGAAGGCATGCCAGGTTCTTGAACACTTGACCCTAAAAAAATCCATGTTTTGAGAAACTCTGGGTCTGGAACCAGAATGCCTCCATTTGAGTCCTGGAGTTGTAACCTAATAGTCCAAACTAACAACAGTCTGATTTTGCAAGTTATTTAAAATTTTTAGGCCTATTTCCCCATATCTTTTTTTTTTCACTTTTTAAAAATTGTTTTTTGTTTTTGCAGACTGCATTTTGGTTTATTGTACATAAATAGGGTAAATATTTTTGTTTCTATGATTGTGCACAATGTAGATTCATACCATTCATGTAATCATACATATACATAGGATAATGATGTCTGTCTCATTCCACCGTTTTCATATCCCGCTTCCCTCTAATTTCCCTCTACATAATCTAAAGTTCCTCCATTCTTCTCTCACCAGCACTCCCACCCATTATATATCATCATGCACTTATCAGGGAAAACATTTGGTCTTTGGTTTTTTGGGCTTGGCTTATTTCACTTAGCATGATATTCTCCAATTTCATCCATTTATCTGCAAATGCCATAATATTATTTTTCTTTATGGCTGAATAATATTCCATTGTGTATATATATCATTCTTCATCCATTCATCTGTTGAAGGGCATCTAGGTTGGTTTCTTACATCCTTTATAAGAATTTATCACCTAGGGTGTCCTGAAAATTAAACAATTTAATATATATGTATGTATGTCTATTCATGTGTATGTATTTAGAAGAATGACAAACACACTGCAACAAACAGAAAATTCACTTATTTTATTCAATCAACAGTCATACCTCCTACTTCCTATGGAGCAGTATCATGAGAACGCTTTAAAGTGGGCATTATGATCTCCATTTTATAGATGAGGATCAGAGGCACAGAGAATTTAAGTAACTAGTCCAAAGCCAAAGTACTGGTAGGCATGGATTTAGGATCTGAAACCAGACAGTCTCGTCACTAATAGCATTTTGCTAGCAGGAACATGACATCAGTAACTCACAGGGTAAACTTTTCATGGGTCAAAGAAACAGCTACCTTGTTTGCCTTCAGTCCAATGCCTGGGCTTAAGGTGTGGGTTGTGACTGGTGGGGGCTCTGATCCTAGCTCAACATGTGGATGAAGCTGAATGTCCTTCCCAATCAGACACCTTGATAAACTGCATTCTTTGGGATAAGGTCAACGCCAGCAGGACAGAACAGCTGTATCTTGTTCATGATTGGTTTCTAACAGTTGGATCAGAGTTTTGTTTATGGCTGATGCTTTCAAAATACTGAATATTTGTGTCCCTCCCAAATCTACGTGTTGAAATCCAGTTACCCACTGTTGTGGTGTTAGGAGGTCAGGCCTGTGAGAAGTGAACAGGTCATGAGGATGAAGCCCTCATGAATAGGATGAGTGCTTGCTATGATTTGGAAGTGGTGCTTGCTATGGTTTGGAAGTGTCCTCTCTAAAATGTAGGCGTTGTTAATGTGTTTGAAGAGGAGGGGTCTATAAGAGGTGATCAGGCACCAGGTTCCTCCTCTGTGAAGGGAATTATACAAGGGTGTGGTGAAATGAATTGGTCCTGCTTGTTCAACTGCCAGTTACCACGTAAGGACACAACGTTTCCCTCTAAAGGGTGCAGCACCAGCGGTCATCCTGGAAGCAGAGAGCAGCTGCACCAGACCACTAAACCTCAGGGACCTTGATTTTGAACTTCACAGCCTCCAGAATGGTGAGAAATAAATTCCTGTTCTTATAAAATATCCAGCCTAAGATATTTTATTGTAGAAGCAAAAACTGACTAACACAGTGCCCCTTTTATAGACAGCTCTCTTGCCCTCTTTGCACCATGTGAGGACATAACCAGAAGGCAGAGGATCCTCACCAGAACCCAACCATGCTGGCACTTTGAATGTAGACTTTCAGCCTCCAAAACAATGAGAAATGAATTTCTGTTGTTTATAAGCCACCCAGTCTGTGGTACTTTGTTATAGCAGCCCTAACTGACACAGACAGTGCTTAATGAGAAATGAGTGTATTCATGCATACAAGTTAAACCCTTGACCTTGGGAGGGTCAAAGACTGAATGGCCTTGATTGATCGTAAAATGTGGAAGGAATGGGAAGGTCTTCTTTCAGCAAATCTTAGGAACCTACACAGGGTCTGCTGTAGCATCAGGTTATAAAGAGTTATAACAACAGGTGGCTTGAGGTGGGATGAGATGCTGGTCTCCAACACTCAGTGACTTTCTCAACCCCGACCCCCTATTATCCCCCCACTGCAAACATTGAGGTCGCTTTTTCAGACCCCATTGCAACAGTGGGACAGCATTTCTAGACTCTATAGATTTTTCATAGCCTTGCTCAGCAACGCAAGAGCAGCGGTAGGAAATGGGCCCTCTAGTTGAGTTGGTCATATTGCATAGTCATCCCACAGTAAACCACTTAAGCAAGGCAGATCTCTGTAACATGAGCAAGTTTTAACCAGGAAAGTTCAGGAGTTGGAAGAAAGTCTGTGAGTTATGACTTCTCATTTATCCAGTCATGTAGAGATGGGGTAATTAGCTTTGGAAATTTTATATAAAGATATACTTACATTTCATATAAATAAGTGTATAAATATATTTCCATATATACATTTATGTTATACTCAGTTATATTAATATAAATGTATATTATATATGCATATATGTAATATAAATATATATTTGTATTTCATATCAGTGAGTAAATTTGTTATTTTTTTTTTTTTTTTTTTTTGCGGTGCTGGGGATTGAACCCAGGGCCTTGTGCTTGCGATGCAGGTACTCTACCAACTGAGCTATATTCCCAGCCTTCAGTAATTTTTAAAATAAAATTTGATCATTAGTATACTAAACTTCTTTCAGGGGAACTAGTGGTTGACATTTGAGTCTTTGAGGCCAAGACAGTTTATGTTATACTTATTTTAAAAAATTGAGTTGGCATTGCTGTTCATGGAATGAAATCCATAAAACAATTGCTCCCTAAACCAAAATTCTATTTTTCAAGGCTTAATATCTTTATCTTAATTATGATTTAATGCCCAGACATGTCTTATTTCTCTGAAGTAGTATTCCAAAGTAGGTTTTAGAAAGTGTCACCTTCCCTGGTAGGCAGGTTTTACACTCTTGTCTTCTGCTGATCGTAGGGCTGCTGAACTCATTATCATGTTGCAGACCTTCTAGGGAGCACAGCATGATGACCTAAGGTAATGAAGGACCCAGGTGAAGTTTATATCAAGGCCTTCACGGATAGCAGTCTATTTCTTATTTTTCATGTCCAGCTTGGTGCAATACTACTGGGAACTTGTTGACTTAGCAGCATTTGTCATGATTCAGTTTTATTGTACAATAGACTCTTTTTCCCTCCATTTAATCAATAAGTAAAGGTAGGAGGGGAGAGGAATCATGTCAGATTAATTGTTTCTGACTTATGGTAAAATTCAGTCTGAATATTGAACTCATGATCTCTTCTGAGATCATCTTTTCTAGGAGCAAAGTATTCCCAGATAATTCAACTGCATTGCTCCTATGCATCACGGCTGCTATTTAGTCTCTTCACTGACAGAAGACACAGGGAGCATTTCAATCCATCAAGGTATGTGTTACTTAGAAGAAGACAGACTATTATAGACAGTGATTACAATTGGGGGAAAAGGAAATGGGGAAAAAGAGGCATGCTGGAGACCTACTCAACTAACTAGATACTGAAAATTTATTTAGCTTCCCTTAAGTAATAAAGAATTTTTTAGGCTTATTTTACAGATACAAAAAGAACTGTGTGTTGAAAAAATTCAGAAAGCTCAAGTAATGGGCCCCAAGGCTGAACCCAATGGTGGCAAACTTAGTTTCAGACTGAGAACTGTATAACTCAAAAGCCTTTTTTTTTTTTGTACTTTCCCCAGGAGATCACTATTCTCTTTCTTTGGGTTTGTTTTGCAGTAATAGAATTTGCTATCATGATCTGTGGTGGGGACTTTAGTGGGCATTGTCCACAGAATGGGATAGGAGGGCATTTGGTATGATTCCTCTGAGCATTCTTTCTCTAGAGCAAAACAGGATGATTGGAAGAGGTAGGTTTAAAGGGAAGGAAGAATTGTGAATTTTATGGATACAAACACATTGGTGTGATTAAAATGAGCTTGGTGGTAGGAGAGATACCACATCTGGTATTAAGGGTTCTAAGTAAATGCAGAGAGAAGATGAGCTGCATTCCGGTGAAGCTCATGGTTAGCATGGGCCTTGTGGTTCTTTCCTGTGAGTTCTGAGGAGTCTCCAGGGCGGGGTGAGAGGTCGTATTGTTTTGCTAGGTCTAGTGTAGCAAGGTATTGCAGCTGTGCAGTCTGAACAATAGAAATTCATTGCTCACTTCTGGAGTCCAGAAGTTCAAAATCAAGGTGGTGGCAGAGTTGGTGCCTTCTGAGGGCTGTGGGGGAAGGATCTGTCCCAGGCCTCTCTCCTTGCTTGTAGATGCTTTTCTTCTTCATGGGCCGCTTCATATCATTGTCCCTTTACAGGTATCTCTATGTTCAAATGAACCCTTTTTATAGGGATACCAGGTAGGGCCCACTCAATCACCTGATTTTAACCACCACCTCATTTTCACTTTACCACAATGAACACTGTGTTCCAAACACTTTCACATTCTGAGGTCCTGGGGATTAGGACTTTCACATATGAATTCAACTCATAGCAGAAGCAAAGTGATATGTGGGAAAGAAGACAGTTTGGAGTAAGGAAGACACGTTGAAGTTAGGAATAACACTGCCTGGCCCCTTGGGAAAATTTTAGTGCATCTCCCTAAATATTGATTTCCTTATTTAAAAAATAGTCACAATAACATCTACCTTGTTGGATTATTATAGAGATTAAATGAGATATAGTATGCAGAAAACATTGTGTGTGGTGGTGGACACCCACTAAAAACCAATTTTCATGTTAAACTTAAGTATACACTAATAAAGGAAATATATGCTGAGAAAAAAGAGGTAGAGGGAAGACATGGTTGGGGGAGGTTGAAAATTATTGTGTGACTCTTCCTAGTCTGGCCATCCTTTGTTTAGTAGCACTATATTCTACTGAACACAATTGTTTGGTCCTTGGAAGACTGGTGTCTGAAAAAATCCACCATGAGATTTTTTTTGAATCTTGAAGTCTGTTTAGGAACTAGCCTTCCATGGAAGCAAGGATGGGGAGGAAACCAAGAGCAAGCAGGCATACCTGCACCCAGTGGAATTTCACCTGCATTGCAGTCTGCTAAGACCAGCTGTACTCCAAAATCCTAGCGAAGCACATGGGAGCTTGGAGGGCCACTAAACTTAGAAAGGCACTACCTACCCTCCATTTCATTTTGAGAGAAAGCCAAACAGAAAAACTGAGTCAGAAGGGATTATTGCTCTAAGAGGCCTGAGCCAAGACTTCCTTTATACTATTACATAGTTTCCCCCCTTGCCATCATTTCCAGAAAGAATTTTACATTCAAATGCTTTTATTTCTCTTGCTTTTACTTTGGAATGCCAATATATGAAATCATTCCAGGAGAGAAATCACCTTCTGTGAGGAGATTAACCTGACATGTGAGAGAAAGAAATGGAGAATAATAGAACCACATAAAACCAGACCCTTGCTGGAAGTGAGGTAGGTTTTGTATCGCGCTCCGGAGTGGGTATTCAGGACCTTCTGAATGCACTGCCCAAGCCATGACTCACTCCACTTAGCACGGGCACCTGGAAATTTCAGTTCAGATATCATTATGACAAAGTATAATTTTCCCGGGTGGTGGTGTTTGCTCTGACTCAGCTGACACAAAACCTACCACGTTTTCTTCATTTGGGTCATGACTAACGCTGAGAGAGCCATTATGTTGTTCTACCAAAGAAACAACTTGGGTTGTCATTATAAAAGGCACATTTGGCAAGCTGCATTTACTAAAACAAACAAACAAACAAACAAATCCAGGCCTGCCATTATACCTTCACATATACTTGTTAAGTACTACATATTTGGTTCCTTGGAAGTTACATATTTTATTGATTCTTCAGTTTCTTTACCATGAACTTACTCTCTGAAGGTTGTTTAGAAGTTTCATCTAAATACTTGAAAATTAAATCATTTGAGTTGAGACTGTCATAAGGTTTCCTATAAAACAGAAAAGCATGACTAGAAAGGTATATTCTGACAGTGCTAAATGTAAGAAATAGGTTTGTGCTCTCTCTTAGATGTACGCATATGTTACAATGGGATAATATCATTTAGTTTGTTATGCCTGGTGTTCCAAGAAGTTTAAAACACCTCATTAATGGCAAAAGATTTGCTATTTTCAAATAACTGGTTTTTAATTTTTCATCATCCAAAATAAGAGGATTATAAATTGAGCCATTTATTGAGACATTTATATATAGAGAGAGACATAAAGAAAAAATACTTCTTTCAGTTAGTGACTGATAATTTTGGTTTAGTTATTTACATCAATTTTATATTTTCCAACACCTACCAGAGTGGCTTACATAGTAAATACTAAATAACCCTTTGTGGAATGAATGGGTGGGTAATTTAAAGAAGGAAAAATGTGTCATTTTGAGAAGAGGGCAGTGAGGTGAGTCTGTTGACCTTGAGAAAGGAACAATTCCTGTTAGCATAATTTCTCTTTTGTTAGAATAGATAGGTGTTCTTGGACATTGGAAAGAGTTGTTCCTCCCCTCTTTCGGTTTTTCCAAATTTTAATCAACAGGTGCATTCAGAAGCACTGGGTTTTATTTATTTGGGGAGAATAAAGGAACCTGGTGTTTCCAGTGTGGGGCAAAGTGGTGGGATAATTGTGAAACTAGAGGGTCAGGAGTTTCAGAAAAGGTGGCACAAGTTTGGGGAGGCTGGTTCAGGAACCATCAAGAGCAGAAAATCTGAGTGCTAGAACCTGGAGGAAGCCAGACCTACATTGGAGCTTTGATATCCCGGACAGTCTGGTAGGTAGAAAGCCGGTGCTCTCCTCCCCATGGCAATATCTGCCCTGTATGTGCACTTGGTCTCCATCCACTAATAGTAATCATCGCTTCTCAGGAAGATTTAATGAAAAGCACCCCATTAATGCAGTTAATCACTGTCATGCATCCAGCCTTCTGGCAGCAAAGTGTATTTTCATTTAATTAACTAGTAGCTGATGGATACATTTTGCTATAGTTGTCTAAAAGTGGGAGTCCTAAATGTCCTGATGATCTCATTTGTTCTGGTGAAGGCACACCTTCTACCTTTTGTGGAGAGGCAGTCTTTAGGTAACTCCCGAGTGCTCGCTAGCTACCACTGAGATTTTACAATCTTGCAACCTTTTAACAAATACTCAGTTTAATGTGGCCACTCTTTCCATCTCTACCTCAGATTAGACCTCTGTGTCTAATTTCCAGAAAGAAGCTGATAAAGAATATTCTATGCAGACTGCTTGTATATGGCAATCCAGCAGAAGTTAGGGAAAGTTGAAAAAGTTAGGTTGTGTGTATAGTGTGTGCAAGTGTGTTCTATCAAGTTTTATTTGGGCAGTAAATTGCCTTTGGAGCCAGGGATATGGGTGTCATTTTTCCGTTTTCCAGCAAGCATAGCACAAAGTATATGCTCAATCAATGTTTGTTGACATAAATAAAAGAGGCAGAGTTTTCAGGATATGTAGGCTACTGCTTCTTCTTTCACAGGGAAACCCTACTGCAACTCTCCTTACCACGTAACTGTGCCTGTCGTGAGGCCCTGACTTTGCTTGATGACTGTACATTCTACAGGAGACATTTCCCCATTCTCAGGCCTCTCTGTCCTCATTCCACAGAGGGTACTGCTGGTTATGAGGTGGCTTCCCCTCTGGGAAGCTCTGGGTGGTACAGAGAGTAGATCACACCTTATTTTCTTCTATGAAGTTTCTTTCTCTTCTTTGATTCTCAACTAATTTTCTTTCTGACTCATCTTTCTAGTGAAGAGAAGTACTTAAAAAACCTAAAGTTTGAACACATTAAAACAGCTTTGTTCTACCAGTATACTAAAATAGGTGCTTTCTTTACAGAATGTTAAGTAGTCTAGCTCTAATTAGGGATAGTTAATTCAATGGGATGGAGCTCAAAGAGCTGTTGTCACCTCCAGGTGCCTGGAAACCTGGTGACCATGCGTGTCAGGCTTTGTACTAAGCTGCTGTCCCTGGTGTGCCATTGCCCTCTGGTCTTATCACCAAGGTGTTTCTAAAAAAGGGTGGGAGGGGAAGGTGTGTGGATTCATCTCAAAAAATGTGGAACCTGATTTTTAAAACTATATTCTCCACATACTTTTAAGACAATCAGAAACCTTGGTTCGTCAGATTGCCAGATGCAAATTTCCCCAGTAACACCCTATTGAGTTTCAAATGCAGTATTCACCACGGATACTTATAATTGCAGATTTTGTACTACATGATCAACTCTGAACATGAAGGGAATAGCAAGCTAATGGAAAACAGACGCTGTAAATGAATATTGGATGTTAATAGGAATTCCCACTCAAATTATGTTTTATTCAATTGTTGAACATCACACTGTGTTATTAAGAGGCTCATGAGCATGCATGTGGGAAACACAGGAAAGGAGGACAAAAGTGGAACTTACCAACCAGGAGCAACTGAGAGGAAATTAAAACACTTTGTTGTTAAATCATACTATTTTTAATGCCTTCAAGTTCTATCAGCAATTACATGACAAGTCTAATATTCTTTATTTACTTCCCAGAAAGAGCAGAAGACAGGGTGATGAGATTACTTCTGCATCAGATGGCAGGCCTAGCTATTGTAGCCATCTAGCTAATTGCCAGTTTGCTGTTCCCAATACCAGAGTTTCTGTGCCCCCAAAGACTGTCACCATATGATACTAAAACAAAAGAAAATAACAACAGTAAAAAGCTTAGGGAAAAAGATCCAAGTTGATTGATTTTTATGTTTCCAAAGAAGATATTGCTTGGACTAGAAGTGAATCTAGACTCTCTTAAACATCAGTCAAAAGCCTAAGAGGGAAAAAAATACTTTGAGATTTTGATTCATGAATCAATTATAATCTTCCCTTGGGGTCCAAGGGAGATTGCTTCTAGTACACCCCTGAGGATAGAAAAATTGGTGGACAGTGATACTCAAGCCCCTTATATAAAATTGTATGCTATTTGCATATAACCTAGACATATCCTCCTGTGTACTTTAAATCAACTCTACATTTCTTGCAATACTTAATGCAATATAAATGTTAGATAAACAACTGTTGTACTGTATTGTTTATGGGATGATGATAGGAAAAAAGGTCAGTATTTATGTAATTTTTTTCTTTCAAATGCTTTTGGTCAGGGATTGATTGGATCTTTAGTTGTGGAATGCACAGATACAGAGGGTCTACTGTACTATTATGACAGGTCAAAGGTAGCACATTTTTTAAGGACTGAGACCTACACTGGAGCACATCATTTGCCTACCTTACTAAAGGTTTTAGAGAATAATCAATAGATATAAAACTTCCACACCCCAACATGTGTGTGTGTGTGTGTGTGTGTATTTGTATGTGTGTATCTATGAATGTGTATTTGGCTGTAAATATAGGTATATATACATAAGTCCCTTTGGTATTATTTAATGCTGCTCTTCTTTCTCTAGACCAAAGATTTCCATTGGTATTTGGTGTCATGAAACTGGCTTGTCTTCTCTATCTCAAAAGCATCCAAGTGATGCCATCCAAGTGATGTCACAACTAGATGGTTTCAGGGCCCACTAGGAATCCTCTGCTCTGAGAGGGTGGGTCTCCCCAGGTGCAGATCCAGTGGAAGCCCTCCTGTAACTATTTTTCTAAACAAAGTACTTCTCATTGAAATAAACATTATTATGTCCAAATCATAAGCATATTCTGACAAAGGAAATAATATATAATAAAATAGTAATTTTAAGCAAGAAAGCAGGAAGATTCAACCTAGAAATATCTCTAAGAGTCCCTGCTGCTAGTCGCTCTCTCAGCTGACATCTTGTGCAATTCCTCCCTGTAGTACCTCCTCTGAGTCAGATGCACACACTGTGATTTAAGAGCCCCTGTGGGTGCTGGAAGCTTTGGCGGTACATGGCCTTGAGCACGTTCTCTGGCTCTTGGTGTCTTGGAAACATGGTTTTGTTCCAGGCTTCGGCAATTCTGCTGACATCTGAGGTCAAGTCCCCTCTCAACCTGTTCCCGCAGGCACTGGCTGTCGTTAAGTGCTGACTCTGCCATCTCAGGTACTGTGACCTTATGTGCACTGTCTTGTTATCTGTCCCTTCCTTTGATCAAGCTGTCCTCCAAGTCACAACAGATAGAAAAGCTGATGAAAATTCACCTCTTCCCTGAGTGATCCTGGATTGAGCTCCTACTTTTCTGCATGTGACCAGTGATTCAGATAGGGTCCCCCGCTCTGCACCTTCTCTCTGCCTCTGATCTCCTTGCCAGACCTCATGCTGGCAAGCGTTTCTATATCCCATGTTGGATTTCTCCATTCCTCCAGGAAGCCACCCATCCTTTGCCCTCCCAAGCCTCTGAGAGTGCCCTTCTTTTTGTTCCCATCCTTCCTTGTTCTAATCACTCATACCAAGATGAAATTTCCCATTTTATAATCTTTCATCCCTGAAAGGCAGGATTTACTGAGAGTAGGAGGGAGGTCTGGTGTTTTGGTGTGCCCCAGCTCTTAGAACATTTCCCGTATATAGAGAACCGTCAGTTGTACTGAACTTCATTGAAGCCGGTCTCCCCAATAATCCCAGACAATTAGCAAGATATCTTAGCTTTCTGTTAAAAGGAGAATTGCATTATTTTAAAAATGAATACCTTAAAAATTAAGTCTTATGAATAGTCCACCCACCAACCACACCAATAAAACAGTTCTTGCTGAACAGGACAGTGGTTTCTCTATTCCGGACTGGGCATCAATTAGCCCTAAGATTAGGCAGAAGGGCTGGGCTGTGCTCCTTGAGAGGGTGGCAAAGTGAAGCTGAGAGGAAGATGAGGGAGCCAGTCCAACCCTCCTATTTCCAAGTGTCATGGTTTTTGGTCTTATGTGGGGCTAGATTTTTGCAAGAGGCAGATTTCAAGTGGAGTACAGAAAGCAAATCGATAAGAAGGAGGGACTCACAGAATCAGCCGTTCATCAAGAGAGGGCAATGCCACGAGGGTGCCGTGCCATTTGTCACGGCAGCCGAGGGAAATCCATTAGAGAGGCTCTGGCATCTATCAGAGCAGTGGCTTCCTTCTAAAGCAAGTGGACATCATTCTTGGCTGGACAACTCAACCTCCACATCTGTCTTGGCTAGCGTCTTCTCTACAGGGACAAAAATCACCATCAAGAAATTCTGAGGAATCTGAGTTCTGGAGCAATCATCCAAAGGTACAGAGTCTGAGAACTTCTGAAATGCTTTTATTTAGAAATGAAAAATTGTTATTTATCCCTAATTATGTCAGTACCTACAACTGGGGGATTTCTTCCTAGACTCCAGTCAGTGTATCATTAATTGATCATCTAGTCTGTCAATATGAAGGCAATGGTATAAAAATGAGGAGCTCACCCTTCAAGTATACTGTGGCAACAATGATAGGAATTTTTAGCACCTACTATGTACCAGACTCAGAATACTTGCTTTCATGGATCTATTAATCCTCATGACAATCTTTCTTCCCATACATATCTTTATCAACCCCTTTTGCAAACAATGAGTGAGTAGTTAGGGTTTGATCCCTAATTTTGTCTCCAAACTTTGTTTTTTCTTACTTATCTCCCTGATATAAGTTTGAGACATTTCTTTCCAACTAAAAAATGAGCACAATTGTGGAATGACTGACACAAAACAGCCAGGTCATTTGATTGCAGTTTTATTGTGACTCACATTACCTTGTGATGACCTGTCTGGATGTCATTTAAATTATGGTGCCTTTCTTGTGTTTTCACTATGCTTTGTTCTATCCAAGCAAAATGCAAAACCACAAAAAAATACCAGGTTAACTAGAAAACCTGGAATCTCTGTGTCAAGGAGAATCATTTTTACAGGCCTCTACAATCTGTAAGTGTGTTGAACACACATAACTTCAGAGAGTTTGGTGGTTCTGTTGACAGATTAAAACATGCATGATCCATTCTAGCATTGAATGACAGTAAGCTCAGAGGCTATTGAAAGCATTTTCCTATGCACATATACAAATATGCCATAGTGAATCCACCACCATCATGTATACCCACAAAGAATGAGTCCTAATTAGAATAAGATGTATTTCATGGATTCTACAGTCCTGTTTAATTAAAAAGAACCAATAAAAATAAATAAATAACTTCTATCAAAAATACGCATTATATTCTTAATATCAAAATGCCTATTCTGATGGACCTTCCAGATTAGTGAATGAAGATAGAAAGTAAAGAAATGATACAAACAAGGTAGATTCCCATAGCCACAAATCTCTATGAAGAAAAGGAATGAAGGAGAGGAATGGGGGTTTGGGGCTGAGATCAGAATGCTGGGAAGGACCATGCTGTGTGCAATCTTTGGGAATTGTGATAACAGGGAAGAGCAAGTTCAAAGGCTCTGAGACTGCACTCGCACAGAATTGAGCACAAGGAGGTTGTGGGAAGGAAAGTGTGGGAGATCCTATCAAAACGGTTGGGCAGGACCCAATCCTAAAAACCTTCAGAGACCTGCGATTTTATTTTACATGTAATAGGAGGCCATAATAAGACTTTGATCATGGGAACAATAGAATAAGAAAATTACCTGCCCCCACAGGTACATTAAACATGTTTAGGCTAGTGCCTAGTCCACTGAATGTCAAAGCTCTCAGTTCTGTCCTGAAACTCCGCTTTGTTCACTGGTAGCATTTAAGTGCAAAGCTTATTAGTCTCCAGCTGCCTGCCCTCCTTTCCTTTTCTCAAATCTGCCAGGTTCCTTCTCAACTCAGGGCTTTTACTTAAGCATACAAGTGCCTGAAATCCACTTCCTCTCCTTTTACCCTGGCCAGCTCCTGATGGTCAGTTGGTCTCTGCTTGTGTGGATGTTCTGCAGGGAAATATTTTAGAACCTGGACTAGCCTGATTCTCCTGATTCCCTCAGGCTACAATGTGATTTATAGAATATTGCATAATTATCTGTTCAATGTCTGTCTTCCTCCATGAAGGGTAAGCTCCCTGAGATGGCTATTTTTATGTGTCAACTTGTTCAGCCTGTTGTCCTCAGTTACTTAATCAAACTCCAATCTAGGTGTTGTTGTGAAACGACTTTGTACATGTGGTTAACATCTACAGTTAGTTGATTTGAAGTAAAGGAGTTCTCAGGGAAACACTCTGATGTGAGTGGACAGCTTCCAATCAGTTGAAAGACCTTGAGAGCCAACCTGAGGTATTCCTGAGGAAGAAGAAATTTTACCTCAAGACTGAAACTTGTATTCCTGCCCAAGAGTTTCCAGTCTATCAGTTTCTCTTACTGATTATAGTCTTGATAGCACTCACAAAGCAGTGAGCCAACTCCTTGAAAGATTGAAAGAAATCTCAACCAAAATCTATTAACAACTATATCTCCGTGTGTGTGTGTGTGTGTGTGTCTGTCTGTCTCCCTCACTGGTTCTGTACCTCAAAGAAGCCTGACTGACATGCTCTCTGGGAGAATGAACCCAGGTTTGTTAACTTTATAATTGTGTCCTTCCAACTCTTACTTTTGAAAAGTGTTGAATGATATAAAGGAAAAACTTATAGGGTCTCTGTATAATTCAAATCCAAACTTTCATCTTAATTTAAATCAGACAACCAAAGTCCTTGGCATTTGAAGTTCACTCAGAGCTCTAACTTATGCAAAATGGCCCTGTCTTGCAAAGGCATGCCAGCTCAAAGAAATGGTAAGGTTTAGATGGGGCCAACTCCTCTCAACTTCTCCTTTAATGTCTATTATCTATGTCTGTCTTTAAGACTTAATTTGATTTGCTTGCTCATGGTACGGAATTGTGGAGCATTTTCATAATCAGCCAAAAGCATAACAACATAGGTATCCATAATCTTGAAAGAACTTCAAGACTTAGATATGCCCCAGTCAAATTCATTAGCATTTATTTATTTTACAGAAGTCAAAAGTCATCCATTAGAAAGAAAAATTAAGCTAAAAAGTTGCATAATATTGGCCCATGTCTTGTTTATCTATCACGAGAACTGATACCGTTCTTCTCCAGCTGCTGCCAGAAATGGAGGAAAAGTTATTTGAACATAAATGAAAATTTTAAATTATTTAATAGGTTTTCAGTTTCATTCTAGGAGAGCCAGAGTTTTTTTTTTGACAATACCCTGGGAGGGAGAATAGCTCTAATGCAGTGATTCTGGGCTTTGTGTGATGATGAATCAATGATTACTTGGGCTGTCACATTCCTCCCTGAAAATCATTTAACCAAAATAAGAATTAGTATAATTTATGGTTTTGTTTTTACAACTGGGACAAGGGAGGAATTGATCAAGGAGCAATCTATCAGTCTTGCTCAAGGCCTGCAGTATTTTCTCTTTTAAATTAAAATGAAAACCATGGAGACTATCGATTCAAAATCTTCCAAATTCTATTTAATACCCAGCTCCATTGTGGAAACTATGATCCCTTTTGGAGTTGGAATTGATTGCTTATTAGCTCCTTTAGAGAGACTGTTTCTTCTTACTTTCCTTCATTAGCTCTGTTTGACCATCCAGGTAAATGTATTGGTTCTACTGACTTTACCAGTCCAGCTTGGACCTTTATGGACATAAACAAGTATTTATTCAATATCCTTGGTATAGCTATCGTAGTGATACATGTACTACAGGGTATGCAGAAGAGACACACAGCCCCTTTATTCAAAAACATGCACTCTAATTGTATAGGCATGTCCATATTTAAAAATTAAAATCACAAAAGAATAAATGACTGCAGAGTATGAAGACCTAGGTCCTACTCCTGACTTTTTTCTTTAAGTAGCTGCATAGCCTTGAAGAGGCCACTTGTTTTGATCAGCTTTTTTGCTGCTGTGACTAAATGATCTAACTGGCACAATTATAGAGGAGGAAAGGTTTATTTGAGGGCTCATGGTTTTAGAGGTCTTAGTCCACAGAAGGCTGGCTCCATTCCTTGAGGCTCAAGTTGAGGCAGAACATCATGGCAGGGGAAGAGCGTGGCAGAAGGAAGCAGCCCACACCATCAGGAAGAAGAGAGAGAATCTCCACTCTTCAGATACAAAATATGTAACCCATGGCCTTGTCCCAATTCCAATCTCCTCCAGCCACACCCTACCACTTCAATTAATCCCATCAGGGATTAATTCACTAATTGGGTTAAGACTCTGACAACCCAATCATTCTCCTCTGAAACTTCCTGTATTGTCTCACATGTGAGCTTATGGGGAACACCTCACATCCAAACCATAACCCCACAGTACCTCTATGGGACTTGGTTCACTCAGATCATTTTTAGAACTTCTTTCAGGTTGGCATGCATTCTTATGGCAAGTGATATGAGAGTCAATAGAGGTAATATTGCATGGAAAAGTTGGCTAAGCACAACTGCATAAATGTTTATTGAGCACTTACTGTGTATAAGGTACTGTGTGTATTATGGAGGTAATGTAAAGATATGTGGGTCATATACTATCTCTGTCTTCAAGGAGGTCATCAGATTGTGCTATAAGAATGCACAATAGACTGAGAGTCAGGATTAAAGATCTGACCTCAAATTTGTGTTTGAGTCTTTACTTTGCTAGTAGCTGGCTGGGAACAGATGACATAGTTCATTATCCTCTTAGGATAGTATAAGGGAGTTCCTATCTTAAAGGTTATTGAAATGATTAAATGATTTAATTCAGTTGATGAATAAATATGTGTTGAGTGTCTATGCTTTGCCAAAGATTGTAATAGATTCTTGATTTACATCAGTGAACAAAATAGACAAAGACGCAGACCCTTGTAAGGGTTAATTTCCAGTGGAGGGAGATTAAAAATAAACAGTAGGCATAATAAAGAAGTGATTTGTATGATATGCAATAAGGTGATAGTCGAGGGGGGAAAGACAGACAAGAACAGGAAAAGACACCTGGAAGTAGGACCTGGGAAGGGGCCACATTTTAAAATATGATAGTCTAGGTGGTCCTTATAGAGAAAGTTCCATTTGAGCAAAAGTCTGAAGGAGGTAATGAATATCACCATTGTATATCTTAGGAAAAGCAATTCAGGGAGAGAGAACAGCCAATAAAAATCCGAGGCAGATGCTCCCCTGGCATGATGAAGGAAGAATAAGAAAATTAGTGTCACATGATCAAAGAACATGATGGAAAATGCTTTCAGAAACAAAGTCAGGAATGGGGGAAAGGATCACCTTGTGTAGGACATTGTTGGCCACTATGGGGACTTTGATGCTACCTGAGGGTAATAGGGTACATTGCAAGGTTCCACTGAGAGTTATGTAATCTGACTTAAGTTGGAAGTGCACTACTAAAAGGTAACAGAGGAAGAAGGATTAGAAGGCTACAGAAAAGAAAAGTTGGTGGCTTGATCTGAATGGTAGAGGTGATGGAAAGGGGTTTATTATGGGTTTATTTTAACCAGAGTCAAGGAGACCATCTGATGATTTGTTCCACCAGATAATTTCTTTTTGTCCTAGAGCTTTTCTCCTGAATAAAATACAGTTGTAAAGAATAGAAATGATGTTAAGAGATTGAAAGTAACATAGCGTATTGTGCACAGTGGATACTGCAGTGAGAAATCAAGGTAAGTGATGTTTAGAAATAGTTCATCAGTCTGCCTCTCTTTTCATCTTTATTTTGGGTTCCACTCCCACTGTAAACCTTTGCTGACTCCCCCTGGGTGCTGTGCTTCTCCCCCATAATCTCATGTCTTTTTTCAATTTCTCATCCATTTTGGTTCTAATTTTTCATAACAACGTATGTAAAGCAGCTTCGGAGAAGGGGGAAGAAATTCATGAAAGGAGGGTTCTTCTATTTGCTCTGAGAGATCTGAAAAGGTTTTTCTGGTGGATGCATTTGAGGTCCAACTTGACAGAATGACAAAGACATGTGACAGAAGTCAAGGGAATAAAGCTAACAGGGATAGGAGGTGCACTTTCATTCTCCTGATCGGAAGAGTTTATCAGGTTTCCACCTCACCTTAATTGTCATTGGTGACACACAAGCAAGAACTCCTAATTGAGGATTCCGTTGCATATCCTCTAGTCTGGCTAAATAAGGTCCTAGACAGTGACAGTGGACATGCTTCCATTCTGTGAATGCACACGTAGGCCTGTTGCCTGTGAGTAGAACCAACTAGGGGTGGCCCTGTTCATGGGGGTTTGTGTGTGTGGGAACGTGGTGGCATTGATGTTAAAATGTAAAATCCACTGTCTTTTTGTTACTTCATTACTGATTTTTCAGATCTTCCATTCTGCTTTGGGGCAAGGTAAGTAAGAGAATCAGAGGAAGCTGTGTTGAACATCTGCACATCAGAAGATATTCAAAACCCAGTACAAGAATACTGCACAGAGCTAGCTGCTATTTATGTAAGTACACAGCTTATCTTCTCTGTGGACATCTTAAAGATGAATGAGATATA
Organism: Glaucomys volans; assembly: GCA_020662805.1. Taxonomy (NCBI): domain Eukaryota; kingdom Metazoa; phylum Chordata; class Mammalia; order Rodentia; family Sciuridae; genus Glaucomys; species Glaucomys volans. The sequence continues at coordinate 53,340 of JAJEJO010001548.1, forward strand.
TATCATGCATATATATAGCTATATTCCACACAAAACTTTGTAAACAGAGGGGTCCAGTAAAGGCACACAAGTCTTCATTGTTTTGTGATGAAGTATTCTAAATATTATACAACGAAGGTAAGGAAATAAAATGGAAACATATGCTTTTAGTCAGTAAATAGGCAAAACCAAGCAAACTATAACCTCTTTTGAATCTGCTCTCACTGAAGAATTTTTATTCTTGCATGAGCAATAGGTTTAATTTATTGTAACATGGGAGTCCAAAAATTTTAATACAAGAGGCTATTTTTATAGCTCACCTGCAGCAAGTCAAGACATTCTTCATTGCCACAAGGAATTTTAAACTCTGTTCAAATCGAGATTATTCGATTTTCATTCGGTATTCAATATGCATGAATGTCTCTGATATGATTGAAGCTGCAAAAATGAATTTTGGACTTTGCTATCGAGATTTTTAATATATAAAGATTTTTCTCTGAACATGGTTGTGCATTAAGTCCTTTAACTTGGGGGCTGGTCTCCAGGGAGCCTCTCTATGAGCAAATGCAGTGAACTTGATTTCAGGGAAGTGACAATGGAAACTACAGAGAAAAAGGGCAGCCGATGGTTTTATCAGCATTTTCCAAGATGGATCCAGAATGAAGAATGGACTCCACAGGTACCTCTTCAATCCCTAGGAGGGAAAGCTTCGATAGTAAGTCAGGGGTCTCATTTTTCGAGAATCTGAGACCCCAAGCAATTTACCACAGTGGGGACTGAGAGTACATACACTGTCAGGTACAGGTGGGGCCTTTGATGGACTTGGCCTGACAGGAAAGGTCGTCTGACTCAGAGGTCAAGAACAGTGCTCTGAAGGAGCCCTGGTAGTCTCCACCTCCACCATGAACTTTTTCTAGAAATTGGAAAGATAAATCTGCAGGAAGGCTCAACAATGATGGAGAGGAAGAACTAAAGAGAACTCTGGGATTTCAACAATTACTCTGTAAGCTCCAAGAACGCAGAGGCTTTTACTCTCTCTTAGATGGTCTTTTGGGGAGAATGCAAATTGACCACTGAGGGGAATGTCACCATTTGATGTGTATCAAAAGATGGAAAATATATGAATTTCATCTCTAATGTTTAATTTTAGGAATTTCATATGTACATCATGCAAACAGATACAGACGGAATGTTCAAATGTACTGCACTTTATAACTATAAATAGATATTCAATTAAAATTTAAAAAGGAGGAATTTTGGTGACTTTGTTCTCTTTGCTTTAAAAGTTCCCAACTGACCTCTCTGCTCCCTTCACTCACCAACCTGACAATTCTTTTCATCCTTCACACATTAGTTTTGATTATCACTGATACTGAAGCCTTCTCAGCTCCTTCTAGACTAGTTGGTGTTCCTATTTCATAACTGTTATGGTTTGGATGTGAAGTTTCCCCCAAAAGCTCACATGTGAGACAATGCAAGAAGATTCAGAGGAGAAATTATTGGATTGAAAGAGTCTTCACCCCAATCAGTAAATTAATCCCCTGATAGGATCTAACTGAGTGGTAATTGAAGTGGTTAGGGTATGGCTGAAGGAGTTGGGAATTGGGGCATGGTTTGGGGGTACATATTTTGAATCTGAAAGTGGAGATCTCTCTCTCTCTGCTTCCTGATCATCATGTGGGTCACTTCCCTCTGCCACTGTCTTTTGCCATGATGTCCTGCCTCAACTTGAGCCCCAAGGAATGGAGCCTGCTGTCTATGGATTGAGACCTCTGAAACTGTGAGTCACTAAATCAACCTTTCCTCCTCTACAGTTGTTCTCATTGGATCTTTTAGTTGCAGCAGTGAAAAAGCTGACTAAAACAATAACCTTCCATAACTCCTCCTTTTCTTCCTTCATAACAATTCATATCTTACTATCTACTAACTGCAGGCAGTTATGTTTCTGAATACCGTTCAAAAAATAGGGTGATATAAAAAAGGTTTTCAGATGAGAAAAGTCGAATGATTTTGTCAATAAAAGCTAGCACATAATAAATGTTAAAGGAAGTTTTTTGCACTAAAGGGAAATAATAAATGGAAACTCAAATACAAAGGAAATACCACCAGAAACAGCAAATATGTCAAGAAATATATCACACTATCTTTTTTATTCCTTGTAATTCAAGAACCACTCTATTCTTTGAAGCAAATTAATAACAATAAATTGTGGCAATCATAGCTAATGCAGAGGTAAAAGCTATGACAATTAATCCAGAAAGAGAAGTGAATAAAAGGAAATAGACTGTATAAGGATCTTAAATTACACATAAAATAGTATAACATTACTTAAAAAAACACATTTCTTTTTATAGATGCTGATAAATTAAGGATATATACTATAATCCTTAGGGCAATAATAAATAACACTAATAACTGAAAATAAGATACAAAAGTATAAGATAATCATAAATAAACAATTTTAAAACAAGACTGATTTATCTAGATGAAAGCAGGGGAAAAAATGAGCAATGAGGGCTGTGGTTATGGCTCAGTGGGAAGAGTGCTTGCCTTGCACACCTGAAGCACTGCGTTCGATCCTCAGCACCACATAAAAAATAAGCAAATAAAAGAAGGGTATTGTGTTCATCTATATCTAAAACTTTTTAAAAAGCAATGAACAGATGGGACAAATAGGAAACTGATAGCAAAATAGTAGGTTAAAGCTCAACCATATCAATAATTACATTAAATATAAATGGAGTAAACACTCCAATTAATTGACAGAGATTTAAAATGTCAAATTAAAAGCAAAATATAATTGTATGCAGTTATAAGAGATGCATTTTAAACCAAAGTAACAGCCTGACTGACTTAAAATAAAAGAATAAAAAATGTTGACACCATGCAATAAAATATTTATAAGATGCTTGGAGTGATTACTTTAATATCAGACAAGATAGAACTCTAGGCAGTAAATATGACCAGAATTATATTTAAGTATGACTGACAGCTCAATTTATCAAGAAGATACCATGATTCTAAAGATGCATATGCACTTAAAACAGAGCTTAAGAGAAACATATCCACAATTACAGTCAGTGCTTTTAACACTCCTTTCTCATTAACTAAAGGAATATGAAGAGAAAAAATCTGTAAGAATATAGAAAGATTGAACCATCCTATCAACATGTTAACCTTAATTATATATGTGGGACAGTACTCTCAACTGTCCTCCAAAATTATTTTAGGTGTTCATGGAACATTTATAAAGATAGATCATGTTAGGGTATAGCAAATATCTATGTAAATTTCAAAGAATTATGTCCTCTGACCAAAATGGAAGCAAATTAAAAATAAAGATCTCTAGAAAAATTCCAAACACTTGGAAATTAAGCACCACACTTAAGTGCTATAGAGGAAATCACAGAGAGGTTAGAAAATCCTTCAAACTGATGGTAATGAAAAATCTAGATAAAAAAATTTCTCAGTACTGCTAAAGCAATGCTAAGATTGTAAATACATACATAAGAAAAGAAAGTTTGAAATTAATTCACTTTTAGAAATTATTAACAATGAGAAAATCAAGCCAAAAATAAGTAGAAAGGAGGAAAAATAAAGACAAGTAGAAACTAACACAATAGAAAATGCATAAAATTGTCGGTTACCAAAGAATTTAGGGCCATTTCTTTGAAAATTTTGATAAAATTAGTAAGCTCCTAACTGAACTTAACAAGGGAAAAAGAAGAGGAATACAATTATTAAGATCAATAAAAACAGACATTACTATAAGACCTATAGACATTTAAAATTTAAATAAGAGTATTACAGATAACATTCTGATAGCAAAATAATTATTTAAAATAAATGGACTTATTTCTTGAGAGGTACTTAAAGGAAAACATTGAATAAGCCCTACATTTGTTAAAGAAATTGAGTTCATAATTTAAAAACTTCTCAGGAAGGAAAAAAAAAAGCTCTCATTCACCATCCCTATTGGTACCTCTTGGTAAATTAAAGCAAACATGTAAGAAGAAAATACATCAACTTTCCATAAATACTTTCAGAAAATAATAAGGCAGTACCCAAGCTGTTAGAAGAATGTGTTGGGGAGCTGCCAACATCCATCATGAGCATGGATGGACAGAATGTTAGAAATGAAGTCAGGAACATGTGGGAAGCTGATACAGCACAACTAAGTGGGTTTATTCAAAGAATGTAAGAGTCTCAAAAATTGGTGCAACTTACCAAAATAACAGAATGAAAGAGAAATCTCAAATGATCATCTTAATAGATGTAGAAAAGCATTTTACAAATTCAGAAACACATTCATGAGAGTTATCTGTTAGCATGCTAGTCACTGGGGGAGCTTTCTCCATCCTAGAAATGACTTTGTCAAAAACTCTCAGTCAATATAAGGGGAAAAACTTAAATGTCTTTATCTTATATTATGGAAGAAAAACAAAGACTTCTAATTTCATTAGTCCTGATCAGTATTGTACTTTAAGTAGTAACCAAGGAAAGGCAAAGCAAAAACCTCAAAGATATAGATAGGAAAAAATAAATAAAATTGTCTTTATCCTTGGTTGATGTGATTTTCTAGATAGAAAATACCAAAGAATGTGCGAATAGACCACAAGAAATAAAAATGACTTTAACAATATCTCAATATTTAAAAGTCACCTTTACCTCAATTACCAATATGTAAAAATTAAAAAGTATAATTCATAATAATATAAAACATAAAACACTTAAAGATAAATGTGGTGACATAGGCATAAATTATCAACTAAAAACTATAAGAAAATTCTCAGCAAATGAATTTTATTGTAAAAGTGAACTAGAAGACTTAATAGCTTTGTCATTATCCCCAAAGTTCCATAAATTCAATGCAACCTCAATAAAATCTTACCAAAAATCTAATCTTTCTGACAGAAATTGGCCAGATGATTCTAGGAAATTATATGGAATTTGAAGAGACCTGGGATACCTAAGGCAATTTCAAAAAAGAGCAAGATTTGATGATATCATTACCTTATTTCTAGGCTCATTATAAAATAAAGGAATTTTAAAAAGCATAGTGCTGGCTTATATATAGACAGAAAGATCAACTAAAAATAATAGAGCTCAGAATCCACTCCACTGTATGACCAAAATATGCTGGAATAACTGGGTATCCAAAAGATAATCATGGGGTCCCATCTCATATCTTGCACAAACATTAACTCAATCTGAACATCACACATAAATATAAAAGAACTGTTGAATCTTTAGGAAAAACAAGGAGAATATAACTGTGACCTTGGAGTAGGCAAAGCATTTTTAGACAGGACACAGAAAATAGCAAATACAGAAGCCAAAAAAAGATAAAATTGAAGTCCATGAAAATGAAAACGTCAGCTCATCAAAGCACACAATTAAGAAAAAAATCACGGAGAGAAAATATTTGCAATACATATATCCAAGAAAGGATTTGTATTCAGAATGCAAAGGACTCTTACAAACAACCTGATTTAAATGGACACAAAATATTTGAACAAATTGTTCACAAAGGAATATATACAAGTAGCCAAAAAGCCCATGAAAATGTGGTCAGGATTGTAGTTATCGGGAAATGCACATTAGAACCACCACAACATACCACTGTACTCCTGCTAGAATAGCTGAAATTAAAAAGACCCAGAATACCAACTGTTAGTGAAGACATGGAGAAACCAAAAGTCTCAGACACCGTGGGTTGATCTTAGAGGTACACCCATCTTAGAGTTGCTTCTAAGCTTAAACATTTAATTACTCCTTGTCTCAATGATCCCACTCCTAAGTATTTAGCTGAGAGAAATAAAATTTACATCAATAAAAAAATAGGCCAATGTTGCTAGTAGCTACTTATTAGCCAAAAAGTTAAAACCAAGAGAATGGATCAGCAAGTTGTATCATATTCACATAATTAATCAATAAAATGAATAATCTATTCATACCCACAATAACATGGATGAATCTAAAAAATATGAGACTCTAGCTAGGCCATCTCAAGGATCCTTTGGGGGATAGAAGGAGTAGGTAAGCAGTTCTCACAGGTTAGATTCACTACACAGATTTAGTGTCTTTGAATATGCATATTTATTTTTCACATCAGGACAAGGAATTCTGGTGTCTTGATTTCATGTCCTGTGGACCACAGTTGAATACCCATTTTAGCCTATCGAAAAAGCAAGCACCTAGAACCACTAGCAGCTCCCAGCACACCAAATTCAGTATTTGGAGTGGAAGTATTCGTATCGATGTCAGAAGCCTGGTCTAAACTCCCTACTCTACCTCCCCAGAACCTGGCCTGACAGATCCTCCAGTCTTTTTGCTGACACATACCAGCAGACACTTGCAGTATTATGGCATACAAATCTTCTCTCAGGTCTGAGTTTTCAATCCCTTGTTCCTCCTTCTTAGGAATGCTGGAATATGTCTCTAGATTTATGCTTAAGGACAATGAGAGTTGGCAGATGTTGGACCAGAGTTAACTACAAGAATCAACTTCTGCTGGCAAAGGAGATTTAGTGGTTTAGGAAGTTTAATATATACAAAATTATCCAAATCATTGCAAATGATCTTGTTCCAATTTTCAGTCCTATTCTTTTTCAGTCAATAGCCTAATTCTCCTGTAAGAGGCCTGACAAGCCTGAGAATTTAACCTACATTGTATTTCAGTAATCTGCAGATCCAACTTTAGGTCTGATTATAGGCTCCATCAAGCTAGCAGCCGCGAGAGGTAAAGCACTATTAGGACAGTTATAAAAACCCCTTGGTTCTTGGACTGCATCTTAAGTCAAGAATTAAAAAAACATGAGTTTATGATTTAAATTTTGTAGATTCTCCTACACAGTTAGAATTTGCCAGCCTATTCCACACACTTCTTGATGGTAAACCTCAGCAGCCACTGTACCAAAGCCTGGCCTTTGGTAGACACTGTGTTGTGAGGAACCACAAATGACCACTGCAAGTAGCTATTGGCCACTATGTGCCATGGGTGACCAAAGCTCCATTCTCTGATGACAAAGGATGCTCAATGTCTTCAAATTTAATTAGCACCATACTAAACTGAAGGGCCCATTTTCTGCAACCACTTCTGTCCATCATTTGTCTACTTGTCAGAATATTTACTTAGAAACAATATAGTTCCCTCTGGCTAGTTAAATAGAATTTTAAACAGAGTATTGTATCACAAACAAGTGGATTTCTGAATTGTTTTCTATGGGGGATTGGTCCTGGAGAACATAGGGAAAATGCAGAAGCCTCACAAGCAGAAGCCCATCAAGTAAACATCCCTCAAGAGCACAGGAATGTTCTGGTAGGAACTCTGCTGTGCCGCTGTCCCCCATGTCACATCTATGTTTGCAAGGGCTGGACACCAGGACACCACTACTGTCCTAAAGAAATCAAGTACTTCTGCTGCTGGTTTCTGCTGGTGTCACCACCACCTCATTTGACTCCCTTCCCCTTTGTAAATCTCTCATGATTTCTGACTCCCAGGCAGAAACCCAAGTCAAGGAATAGCATGCTCAGCTTTCCAGGTTCACATTTCAGAAAGTTATGTTAGAAATGGGTTGGAATATGTGCCAAATAAGACACGAATGAGTTTGTATACTAAAGGTTCTACAAGGCACTCATCAAAATGTTCATGGTAATTACCACTGGCTGGAATTATGAATTACAGAGATTCTCCTTTTGCTAAATTGCATTTCTAAATTCTCAATAGTAGACATACACTCTTTACAAAATAAGAAAAAGTTGATTTAAAAAATTAAATAAATACCAAGAAGTTGAGTGATGTATTATATTTTTCAAACACTGAGACTATCATAGTAGCAGTTACACACAATAACACAGCATTCCCACTCTTCCAGAGCCAAGGGACCCACAGGTCATTATTTCAGTATGTTTTCCCCCTAGAGTTTTAGGGATTGATAGATTGACTCAACAAGCAACAATACATTACAATTATGTGATAATCACTGTTCTCGGTTCTGCAGATAAAAAGATGAATGAGATATGGTAACTTTCCTCCAGTAATAGATTGTCTAGAAACAGAGGTAGATTTTAAAAAGTGCAATAAAGAATTATCAGGCCATTACTGGACTGTGTGCCTGGAGTTCACAATATGTGTATACAGGGTTCATAAGATATGCATCCAGGGGTTCATAATAGATATGGGGCAGTCTCTGCTAAAAGGAAGAAATGGGGGGTTATGACAAACATCAAAGAGGTTGTTACTTTGAACTGTGAAAAGTAGATTATGTCCATGTTTAATATATAGACCAGGGGATGGGGGTGAGGATGTAGCATGACTAACACAGAGGAACTATCTCATCCCCAGGCCTTGGGGGAAATCACTTCAGTATCACATGTTATTTTAGAATCTTCTCCTATGGGGGTAACCAAGATCCATAATGGTTATAACTGAATGTCAATCAGAGAAGAGCATGAGTCACTGAGGAAGAATGTGGGATATGGAATGTCCTTATAATAAATGCCCAGTTATGAAGAAAGACAACAGAGCAAATGTAGCATTTTAATTCTGAAGCCAAGAACACCTGATTTAGATTCTGGTGCCACCACAAACTCCATACATCTGATGTAGAGAAAGTAATTTTTCTAAGCCTGCTTCCCACCAAAATTTTTAAGTAACATTTTTCTAAGAAATAGTTTGAAGCCAATATTTCCACAAGGTAGATATTAAATAATATCTTCGGGTTGAAGAGACCATTTAATAAATGTCTACCTGCTCAGTTCTTGACTAAAGGTAAATACTCAATAAATGGTAGCCAAGATTATTGGCCTTTATTTGACCTGGCCTTCATTGTGAGTCTCGACATCTAATAAATTGCATGCTTTCTCTCCCTTTTCTATGAAAATTCAGTCAACACCAGACAACACTTATGATTAATTGAGAGTATATAAAAACACAAATACTCCAGATAGGCACACACTTTTTTTCATGCTAGCATTAGTGAATTGTCAGATTCATTGAAATGTCATTTTCAGTGAATGACACACCAGTAGTTTCCTTAGGGATAATCAAAAACTCATTGACTGGGACCCAGACACAGTTGCACAAGCAACAGCTAGCATGTGGTCTCAGGCAAAGCTGAACTCATTCAGTACCAACACAGCTAAACATTTGAAAAATTATGTTGAAAATCAATCCATTCACTAGGAAAAAAATTTAAGCAGATAATCAGTAGGTAAAAGTGAAAATGTTGAGCTCCCTTTCCATTTTTTTAATTGGATGTGTTAGAGTCTTGTGCAAACTGCCCGTAATGAACACATTTAATGACATGAGCTGGGAAGAGACCATTGATTGTACCAGTGTTCTTTTGCAAAATTAGCCCTAACTAAAGTGTAGCTCACATGATAAGAGAGGGAGCAGAATGGCTAATGTGGAAGAAAGTAGACTGTCTCTTATTTTAGCATGAGCTAGTGAAGAAGCAGCATAATATGATAATAAAAGGTGAAAATATTGGGGCAGAATGCCTGGCTTGCAGATCAGCTTATGCATCTAATTTCTGCATGAACTTGGAGAGACTTTAGTTCTCTTTGCCTTAATTTACTATGAAATAGAAATAATAGTACCACATAAGACAAAAGGAATTAGTCCAGGTATAGTGTTTAGAAAAGTATGCATCCAGCAAGCTTCCAATAAATATTGTTATGCCCAACATCACTCCTCAGGGAAATGCAAATCAAAACCACTGAATCAACTCACACTAGTTAGAATGTCTATTATCAAGAAAGGACACAGATCACAAATACTGACAAGGATGTGGGGAAAATGGAACACTTGTGCACCACTGGTGGAATGCAGATTGGTTCAGCCATTATGGGAAAACACTATGGAGGCTCCTCAAAAAGCTAAAACTAACTAAAATATGATCCAACAACATCGTTACTGTATATAAATCCAAAGGAAGAGAAATCAGTATATTGAGGAGATAGTGCATCCCCATGTTCATTACAGTTATTCACTGTAGCCAAGTTATAGAAAGTACCCAATGAGGAGGTGGGAGAAATGGGGAAATGTTGGTGAAATGACACAAAGTTAGATCCTACGCGTATTGACACCATCCTAGTTCCTCATGAGGGTACATGGCTTACCCCTTCCTTTTCAAACCCAACCCAGATGTCTCCTAATTCATGTATCTTTCCTTTTCTATTATCTTCTCAAATCGTTACCTGTCCAAGGTTTTATCTCAGTTCCTGAATGTGTTATAGCTGGATAATGCCTTGACATAATCTAAGAACAATGTAGTATAATATTTCTAGATGATGCTATTTTTATTATAAGAGAGTATCCCAGGCCTGCAAACAAAATAATGATTATTGGTGGTTGTTTTAGATTGTTAGGAAATGGTTTTGAAGGAAAAGTTCATTTAGAGCTCCTCACATCATATACACTTATGTAAAACCTTTGCTCTGATGGGTGACATTATAGGGAACAGAAGAGAAAGAATCCAGCCTCCCAAACAGGAATTTTATATAACAATAAATGACTATTTTCCTTCCTAAGTGCTACACACACATAAATAGCCATTTATTGTGTGTGTGTGAGCATGTGTGTGTATACACACTCACTTTTCACAAAGATCCTGTAGAATAGTTAATACGAATAGTCCTATTTATGAATGAAGAAATGGACATACCAGTTAAGAATACACTGCTATAATATCCTGCAAAGTGAAATTCAAACCAGCTGAGAAGCCCAGTGACTTAGCACTCTGCTATGCCACCTCTCATGAAGTAGCTTGCTCAATCCCTACACAATCCATGAATTACATCATATTCTACTTAATGGAAAGAATATTTGCCCAAGGTAACCTCAACAAGAAAATAGAATTGGGATTCACATTCAATCCTGCCTTTCCCCAAAGGTTCTGTTATCTCCCTTTACAAATCTCCTTCTGTGTAGGTCTCAAAGTCCCCTTTGCTTCTCCATAATCTCTTACACTGATTTCTTTATAATGGAATTTGCACCTCAGGGCAAGTGGCACAGGTATTTGACCATTTCTCTGCTGACATCCAGTTGTGGGTGGGGTCTAAGTCCTTGGGAGTATTTTCCAGAGTGAGTCCAACAAAACAAGCAATTGTGGCAGCTTCTAGCCTTTAGATTGCCTAAAGGCCAACTTGAAAAGCTAAAGGTGACTTTATTCAGATAAAGAAATTCTTCCTGCACTCCTCTAATGTGATTGAATGTCTTGAAGTTCCAAGTGCCATCAAGGAGCAATTAAAAGCAAGCACAGTAGGTTTCAATTCTCTAAACACCGCAGTGCAGAGTCACAGGTTTTGATTCCCATTTCATTTGTTTTAGAGGCAAGGCAATCAAAACATGAATCTGTTTATAGTCTCTCAGCAAAATAAAGGGTTAGCCATGGAACAAAGTTAAGAGAAAGGTGTTGAAAACAGTGACAAGAGAATAATCCTGAGAGGCCCTGGTTTCTGGAATGCATCCTCCTCCTAAATCCCTCTGCTTTGACTCCCCAGCTGTAGCTGGCTTTCATTACACTGAGCGAAAGGACTGAAGCAGAAATACAGCCCCAGGAGAAAACACAGTCATTGGTGGAAACATAAATGACAATGTTTACTGATTCTGTTTTTATCAATACAGAGAAAAGTTTTATTAGGAAGAAAGAAGAAGGGAGCTCACAGCTTTTAATGCCTGTCTGCCTCCCACTACCCTTGCGAGGAGCTCTTGATGGATATTTAACCTTCATGAGACTCCTGTGAGCTAGGTATTTGCCATCTGGATTTTACAGTTGATGAAATCAAAGAGGCTAAATTACTTGCCTTAGGGCATACTGTTAGGATCAGAAGCGGGATTCAGATCGACTCTAAAAGTTGGTCTTTCTTTGGAGGCCATCATTCTTAACAGTTAACAATTTTATTAACAAATATAGAGCAGGAAGAAAAGCCTAGGGTGTGAATGTGGCCCTCTGTTGGAAGACATTGGAACTTTTCTCAGATTCTTCCCCGTTTCTATTCGGAGGGACCACTAATAGAGTAACACTAACCCTGCTGGCTTCTAGATCCATCCTTCCCTTGTTCTTCCTCTGAGCAGATGAGAGTCTCCCATGACTGGTAAGTTGAGAAACAATGTGTTGACTCTCATGGAGTCCACTTTCTTCTGTTTGGGGCACTGCCTAGTGGTAGAGAAGTTGTGTTCTTTCTCATTTGCTCCCTAGTTTAGGCTTAAAAGGCCTTCCCCTGTGAGCAGTCTTGGGTTTTCCTATTCTGCTGGTAAAGTATGAGGTTTACCTCTAGGTGCATTACCATTACCATTGGCAATCCACCCTTCCTTGTGTGCCTCTGTTTTTCAGTTATCAACTCTGGCTTTGATAAAGGTGATACTTTTTCATTCCAATCTCTGTGTGCCTGTCTCCATTTGTCACAAACCCCTCTGCAACCCTAAGCTCTCGATGAGTTCACAGTCTCATAGGTGGAGACGAAATAAGACCCATGACAAGATAAAGTGGCATCTGTCATTAGCAAGTGTTCATTTCTAGAGGTAGAAGCCACCCCAGGGCCAGCTTAGTGGCTGTTTAGTCTGTACAGACGAACAGAGATTTGTGTTTAAAAGGCAACACCTTTGATTTGAAGTTCTGCTCTTCCACTGTTGTGAAGTTCCTAATGATTTTTTAGTAAAGAGTCCTGAATTTAACAATGAGAAATAGCTTTCCTCAATTTAGCAACTGAAGAAATTTGGATGATCTCAAACAGATTCATTTTTACTGATATCTTATTGAGATTTTGTGTATGTATCATTTCTCCAAGGAAATGATTGATAATTAGAAAGAAGAGTGGTGTGTGTGTTAAGAAATCCTAGGGCCTAATATTGTTGAATCTTTTCATAATGAATTTTATGTAATCTAATTGCCATGGTTTTCTGAAAAAAGTACTTTGGTGGATAGTATGGGCAATAGAAACAGGAGTTTTTTTTATTTAGAACTTACAAACTCTGTGACTCAGACTTATTATATATTTGAGCAGTAATTTCATTATTAAAAAATTAAACTAGTGATATCCACTTCACAAAGTTTATATGAAAATTAAATAAGAAAATAAAGGGAATAACATAATGTGTCTTATTTTTGAGTTGTGGCAGTTGTCTGGGTAGGAAGAATCCTTTGTCTGATAAATGTGTGGCAAATATTTTTTTCGAGTCTACCGTTGGTGTTTGATTTTCACTCGAAGAGAAAAAGCTTTGATTGTTATGAAGTCTTGCTTATTGATTTTTTTCCTTTAAATTTTGTGATTTTCATATCCTAATGCAAGATCACTACAAAATTTCCTTCTGATTTTAGAAGTTTTACCATTTCAGCTTTTACATTTAAATTTTTTTTTTAATTTACTTATTGATTCATTGAACACAAATGGAGTACAGCTATTGTTTCACTGGTTGTACACAAAGTAGAGTCACACCATCTGTGCGTTCACGCACGTACACAGGGCAATGGTATCTGTCACACATTCTGTTATTATTTTTACCCCCCACCCACCCCCACCCCTCCCTTCCCTCTATGCTATCCTTCCTCCATTCTTGCCACCCATCCCCCGTGCATTATGCATCATCATTCATTTATCAGAGAGACCATTCGGCTTTTGGATTTTTGGGATTGACTGATCTCACTTAGCATAACAGTATCCAACATCATCCATTTACCTACGAATGCCATAATTTTATTCTTCTT
>JAJEJO010001548.1:72030-83400 GCA_020662805.1 Glaucomys volans
GAACCTGTTGATGTCTTCCAGGTTTTCTATTTTGTTGGAGTATAAATTTTCAAAGTAGCTTCTTATTATGTTTTGTATTTCAATTGTGTCTGTTGTAATATTTCCATTTCCATCACGAATTTTAGTAATTTGGAGTTTCTCTCTCCTTCTCTTCATTAGCATGGCTAAGGGTTTATCAATTTTGTTTATTTTTTCAAAGAACCAACTTTTTGTTTCGTCAATTTTTTGAATTGTTTCTTTTGTTTCAATTTCGTTGATTTCAGCTCTGATTTTGATTATTTCCTGTCTTCTACTACTTTTGGTGATGATCTGTTCCTCTTTTTCTAGGGCTTTGAGCTGTAATGTGAGGTCATTGATTTGTTGACTTTTCATTCTTTTATTAAATGCACTCTCTGCAATGAACTTTCCTCTTAGCACTGCTTTCATGGTGTCCCAGAGATTTCGATATGTTGTATCTTTATTCTCGTTGACCTCTAAGAATCTTTTAATTCCCCCCCTAATGTCTTCTGTTATCCATGTATCATTCAATAGCATATTATTTAATCTCCAGGTCTTGGAGTAGTTTCTGTTTCTAACTTTCTCGTTGATGTCTAATTTCATTCCATTATGATCTGATAGTATACAAGGTAGTATCTCTATGTTTTTGTATTTGTTAAGAGTAGCTTTGTGGCATAACACATGGTCTATTTTAGAGAAGGAACCATGAGCTGCTGAGAAGAAAGTGTATTCACTTTTTGATGGATGGAATATTCTATATATGTCCGTTAAGTCCAAATTAGCGATTGTGTCATTGAGTCCTATAGTTTCTTTGTTCAATTTTTGTTTGGAAGATCTGTCCAACGGTGAGAGAGGAGTGTTAAAGTCTCCGAGTATTATTGTGTTTTGGTCTATTTGATTCCTGAAATTGAGAAGGATCTGATTGACATACATGGATGCACCATTGTTTGGTGCATAAATATTTATGATTGTTATGTCCTGTTGATTTATGCTTCCTTTAAGCAATATGAAATGTCCTTCTTTATCCCTTCTGACTAACTTTGGTTTGAAGTCTGCTTTATCTGAAATGATAATGGAAACCCCAGCTTTTTTACTCAGTCCGTGTGCATGGTATGCTTTTTCCCAACCTTTCACCTTTAGTCTGTGGGCATGTTTTTCTATGAGATGAGTCTCTTGAAGGCAGCATATTGTTGGGTCTTTCTTTTTAATCCAGTCTGCCAGTCTATGTCGTTTGATTGATGAGTTTAGGCCATTTACATTCAGGGTTATTATTGAGATATGACTTGTATTTCCTGTCATTTTAGCCTTTTTAGGGTTTTTAGCTTAACTTTGTTTCTCCTTTGATGGACTCTTTCTTTAGGGTAGTTCCTCCCCATGATGACTGAGATTGTTATTTTTCATTTCTTCCTCTTCGAATAGTTTGTTGAGAATGTTCTGTAATGCAGGCTTTCTCTTTGTGAATTCTTTAAGCTTTTGTTTATCATGGAAGGATTTTATTTCATCATCAAATCTGAAGGTAAGTTTTGCTGGGTATAATATTCTTGGTTGGCATCCGTTTTCTTTCAGAGCTTGAAATATGTTGTTCCAGGCCCTTCTTGCTTTTAGGGACTGGGCTGAGAAATCTGCTGATATCCATATCGGTTTCCCCCTGTAGGTAATCTGATTCTTTTCTCTCGCAGCCTTTAAAATTCTATCTTTGTTTTGTATGTTAGGCATTTTCATTATAATGTGCCTTGGTGTGGATCTGTTGTAATTCTGTGCATTTGGTGTCCTGTAAGCTTCTTGTAATTGATTTTCCATCTCATTCATCATATTAGGGAAATTTTCTGATAATATTTCCTTGAGTAGATTATTCATACCCTTGGTTTGTATCTCTGTGCCTTCCTCAATCCCGATTACTCTTAAATTTGGTCTTTTCATGATGTCCCATATTTCTTGGAGGGTTCGTTCATGATTCCTAACCATCTTCTCTGTTTGTTCGACTTTGTTTTCAAGATTAAATATTTTGTCTTCATTATCTGAGGTTCTGTCTTCCAAGTGATCTATTCTGTTAATTATGCTTTCTATGGAGTTTTTAACTCGGTTTATTGTTTCCTTCACTTCCTTGTTTCCTTCAAGAATTTATGTTTGTTTTTTTCTCAGAATTTCTATCTCTTTATTGAAGTGATTTTTTGCTTCCTGCAATTGCTCTATTAGCTGATTATTCATAGCGTGAATCTGCTCTCTCGTCACATCATTCTTTTCTCGGATCACTTTAATTATGAACATTCTGAACTCCCTTTCTGTCATTCCTTCTACCATGCTGTCTTTGGGTTCTCTTGATATATCATCTAGGTTTAATTGGGACACTTTCTTCCCGTGTTTTCTCATGGTGCTCGTGTATCTTCCCCTCTGTTGCTTGAGGGGTGCTTGATCAAGCGGTGCCCCAAGAAAGGTGCTGTCCCACTACCTCCAGGTTGGGAATGATCAGTGCTTCTGGGCAGAGGCAGCCTAGTGTTGATAGACAATTAGATACAGCAAGGTGGTAGACTCTGGGCCTGGGTGTGGGCCTGGGCACTAGATCAAGTTGGGGTGGTGTCACAGAACTGTGCTCAGTGATGGAGACACTGGGCTTGAGAGCCCAGGCTGACATGAACTCCTTGCTGGGGGTTCAGGCGGTGGCAGGTGGTTGCTCTCTCCTCGGGACACTGTAAGCTGGCGCCAAAGGCCCCAAGCTCCCTGCCGGAGTCAGCAATCCCAGAGGCTCCTGGCTGGACCTCTCCCGACGCCGCCGGAGGCCCCAGGAAGCTGGAGACGCGCCCTCTCCACCAGGGAAGCCGCCAAAATGGCGCGGAGTAGTTCCAACTCCCTGCCAGAGTCAGTGATCCCAGAGGCTCTCGGCCGGACCTCCCCAGACGCTACTGGAGGCCCCAGGAAGCTGGAGATGGGCCCCCCCCCCAGGGAAGCTGCCAAAATGGCACGGAGTAGCTCCAACTTCTCGCCGGAGTCAGCGATCCCAGAAGCTCCCGGCCAGACCTCTCCAGAAGTCGCAGCGAGGCCCCAGGTAGCCTGAGATGCTCGGTCTCCGCCTGGGAGGTTGCTGGCTGGTGCTGGAGCTGCGGCCAGTGACTTCAAAGCCACTGCTGGGGACCTGCACTCACTTGTTGGCTGGCGCAGACCCAGGTCGGTGACTCCGAAGCAGCTGCAGGGTCCAGCGCTCCCGGATGGTAGCTGCCCGCGGCGGGGCCAAGCCCAGCCCGGCTGAGTTGGTTCTGGAGCAGCACCTGGGGACCCCTTATATGTGCTTTGAATATAAAATCTCGTTGAGAGCCATATTCCTGCTGTTTGAATCCCGAGCAAGTAGGAATCCACGGAGCAAGTGGGAATGCAGCCTTCCTCTAGCCTGCCATCTTGAATCTCCTTACATTTAAATTTGCTATCCATTTCCAGTTAAGTTTAGTGATGTAGTGATGTAAGGTAAGGACAAGGGTCCAAATTTATTAGTTTTGCTTTTTTTTTTTTTTTGTTTTTTTGTTTTTATTTGATATGTATCATGTTGGAAGATAAATGTGTTTCCCCCACCGAATTTACTTGAAAACTTTGTCAAATGTCAGTTAGCCATATAGGTGTGAGTCCAGTGCTGGACCATTATGTTTCATTAAGCTGTATGTCTTTCTTTACAGGAATATTCTCTGTTGATTATTCTAGCCACGTAAGTCTTCAAATCATGTAGTTTAAACCACCCAATATTCTAGAACTTGTTTACATTAACGTATACATTTTAAAACCAAATTTGGGATTTTAATGGGGATTATGTTAAATCTCTAAGTCAATTTGAGCAGAATTGACATCTCAACATTATTGAGTCCTTTAATGCCCGATCACTGTCTATGTTTACAGTTATTTAGAGCTTCAGTATTTCCTCAATAGTATTCTATTTTTTGGTTTGAATATTATACATATGTAATAAAAATATTGTTTTATATTTTTGATGCTGTTATCAGTATTTTTATTTCAATTTCCAATTGTTGGTTGTTAAATAGAAAAAATTGAAGATATGTTTTGACTTTGCAGCCTGAAATTTTGCTAAATTCATTTATTACTTCTTGTCACTGTGATAATCCTTACTATTTTCAACCTTGACAATCTTGTCAACTGTGAATAAAGATGGCTTTTTCCCCCTTTTCAATCTATATGCTTTTTCTTTTTTTTAATTTTATTTTTTATTTATTTTTACAGACTGCCTTTTGATTCGTTGTACACAAATGTACATCTTTTTGTTTCTATGGTTGTGCATGATGTAGATTCATACCATTTGTGTAATCATACCTGTACATAGGGTAATGATGTCTGTCTCATTCCACCATCTTTCATACCACTACCCCGCCTCCCTCTCATTTCCCTCTACATAATCTAAAGTTCCTCCATTCTTCTCTCACTCCCCACCCCCCTACCCCCCTTATATATCATCATCCACTTATCAGGGAAACATTCAGTTTTTGGTTTTTAGGGCTTGGCTTATTTCACTTAGCATGTCTCCAGTTCCACCCCTTTTCTGCAAGTGCCATAATATTATTCTTCTTTATGGCTGAATAATATTCTTTGTGTATATTTACCACAGTTTCTTTATCCATCACTCTGGAAAGCAGTGTGCAGAATCCTCAGAAAACTTGGAATAGACCCCCTTTTTGACCCAGTTGTCCCACTCCTCAGTTTATACCCAAAGGACTTGAAATTAGCATACTACAGTAAGACAGCCACATCAATGATTATAGCAGCTCAATTCACAATAGCTGGATTGTGGAACCAACATAGATGCCCTTCAAAGGTTGAATGGATAAAGAAACTGTGGTCTGTATTCTTTTTCTTTTTCTGTTATTGCTTTGGAAAGTACCTGTAAAACATATTGGATAGAAATGGTGTAAGTGGAAATCTTTGCCTTGTCTACAATCTTAGAAGGAAAGCACTCAATTTTTTTCTTCAATATGTCTTATACTAACACTAGGTTTATTGCAGATTTTATTTATCTGTTCGAGAAAATCTATTTTATTACTAGACTACAGAGCATATTTACAATGAATGGATGGTGCATATTGTTAAATGCTTTTTGTGTATGTATTGAGATAATTATGTAGGTTTCATTTTGTATCTTAATATGGTGATTTTTTATTATATGTAATTCAACATATAATTCAATATAAATTCAGTATGTATATAATTCAGTAAAAATATCATCAGTTTGTCTTTTGAGAACTTTTCCATTTCATCTGCTTTATTAAATTTCTTACTAAAAGATATCACTCATAGTTCTTTACAATTTTTAAAAATCCTGATAGGTTCTGTGGTGATGTCCTCTCTATTGTCCTTAACATGAGTTATTTTGTAATTTCTCTCTCTTTTTTTTTTTCTGGTCAGTCTTCTTAGAAGCTTTTCAAATTTATTGATCTCTTTAAAGTATTAGGTTTAATTTCATTGATTTTTACAGTGCATTTTCTGTTTCATTCATTGTTTATTTTATCTTGATTATTTCTCTTATTTTCCTACCTTGAACTTAATTTGCTATTCTTTTTCTAGTTTCTTTAAGTGATACTTGAATACTAGTGGTAAACTTGCTTCTTTTCAAATGTATGCATTTAATATTATAAATGTTTCTCTATCACTACTATTTATTTATTTACTTATTTATTTTTTTATGCCAGGGATTGAACCCAGGGTCGCTTAAGCACTGAGCCACATCTCCAGCCTTTTTGTTTATTTGTTTTAAGGCAGGCTCTCACTAAATTGCTCAGGGTCTCACTAAGTTGCTAAGGCTAGTTTTGATCCTCCTGCATCAGCCTCCCGAGCTGCTGGGATTAAAGGTGTGCACCAACATTCCTGGTCTCTATCACTACTTTAATTATAGCCTCTGCATTTGGTACATCATTATAATTTTACTCAGTTTTAAGTACTGTCTAATTTTCTTTGCATTTCTCTTCTAACACATGAGTTATTTAGATATGTGTTGTTTAATTTCTAAATATTTGGGGATCTTCCAGATGTATGATTGTTATTGATTTCTAATTTAACCATTTTGGTCAGAAAATATACTCTTTGATTTATTGAAACTTGTTTTATGTTACAGAATATTGTTAATCTCGATAAATTTTCCATGAATAATTTGCTATTTTGGGTGTAATATTATGTCAATGGTAAAAATGTTAAGTTGGTTCATATTTGTTCTCAAGTCTTCAATTATTAAAAGAATTTTTTAAAAATTTCCAGCTAGTCATATCATTGATTGTGATTTCAAAACGTCCCCTGAGCCAAAACTACCCAGTTGAGGCATTTTCGAATTCATGTCCCTGTGACACTGTGTGAGATAATGTTATCTGTACCCTATAACCTGTAAGTTTGTCTGTGGTCTAGAAACAGATAACTAATACACCTTGTTTTGAATGGATTCAGTGTTTTTATGATTCAATGTCATCTACTTAATTGCTTTATTATTTACACTTCTTTGGGCTTTTTAATCACTATTTTTTGTTTTAGCAGTTGTAAAGATACAATTTTACTTACTTTAAAATTACTTTCCTATTACTAGAGCTTTTCTTATTTCTTTTTTGAAGGTTTGTGGTTTCTAACCTTTATTTACACTTATTTATTTATTTTGTATTGGCAATTGAACCCAGAGCAGTCTACCACTGAGCTTTCTATTTTTATGTTATGTAGAAAGCCCCAAGGCTTTCTATTTATATGTTATTTTGAGACTCTCTGAGTTGCTTAGGCCCTCCCCAAGTTGCTGAGGCTGGCCTCGAACTTGTGAGCCTCCTGCCTCAGCCTTCTGAGTTGCTGGAATTACAGGCATGCACCACCTTGCCTGGCAATCCTTTAACCTTTCAAATAACATTGGTGTAGTAGTGATGGATTTGAAGGAGTGTAGTTCAGTGGTAGAGCACTTGCCTAGCATGCGTGAGGCACTGGGTTCGATCCTCAGCACCGCATAAAAATAAATAAATAAGATTAAGTTATTGTGTCTAACTACAACTTTAAAAAATATTTTTAAAAAGAAGTGTTTGTTTTCCTTTCCTTCTTTTTTCCTTTTAAAGCATCCACTCATGGATCTGTAAGTCCCTCACCTTTCTCCTCTGCCCTCTGTCTGGAGCTATGCGGCTGTACTATTCTGGCTTGCATTCTTTCTCATGATGTGCTTATGGGTATTCTTCCCCTTGATCTCCTCTTCATGATGTATCCTTTTCTGGATGGTTCTAATAATAATTCATTTTCTTTATTTCCATCATTTGGATTAAGAAGCATCTTTTTAAGGTTATTTGTATAGTTTTTATTTGGGGGGCTCATTGAGTTTCTTGAATTTGTAGATTAATAATTTTTGTCAATCTGGGAAATTTTTTGGAATTAGTTTTTTAATAATTTTTCTGTTCGTGCATCTTTCTCCTCTTTCTCTGCTATTTTAATGTACACATTAGGTCAGCCAATATTGTACCACATATTACTGGGGTTTTGTTGATAGTTTTCCTTTTTTTCCCCTTTGGGTTTCAGTAGGTCTTCTTGCTCGATCTTCAAGCTTACCAGTTTGTTCTTCTGCAGTGTCTCATGAACTGAAAATTCCATCTAGTGTGTTTTTATTTCAGACATAGTGTTTTTCATCTTGACTAAAATGTTTGATTTGAATATTTTTATCTTTGTTTCTTTATTGCACTTATGCTTTTCTCTACATTTTGGAGCACATAGTATGTTGATATAATGTTTTGATATCATTATTTACTAATTATATAATTTTTGTAACTTATGGTTTACTGCTTTTCATTTTTTTCTTATTATGGATTCTATTTTCCTGCATTTTTATGTATGTGGTAATTTTTGGATCTATTCCATCCAAACACCTAGATTTTAATGCTGGATTTCTGGTTTTATTTGTTTCCTTGAATTATTTTGGGGCTTTGCTGTAGGACACAGTTAAGTTACTTGAACAGTTTGATACTTGGGGTGTTTCTTTTCGGTTTTCTTATTTGAGTTCAGAGTAGGTTTTAGTTTAGGGCTAATTTGGATCCACTACTTTTCTTCTCAAATCTCTGATTTATGATCTGTGTGTTTAGAAGATCTATCCACTCTGACTGGAAGAAGACACTCGATTTCTGATCATCATAGGGTCTGGAGATGATTTTTTTCACCCCAGTTTTCTAAAAGTATTTTTCTTACAATTTTAGTTTTTCACACACATTTAGTAGTCAGTGCTCAGGCAAAGATTTCAGTGGAATTCTCTGTCCACCTGTGGAATTCTCTCCTCTCTGTGTTGTGGTTTCTTCTCTCCAGTATTTTAACCTGAAACTTCTAGTCATGTTGAGGAGACTCTTCCGTCTATGTAGGTCTTCCTTTTTGGCTTTGTAACCTGTGTTCAGAAAAGAATCTGTTCCCTTCTCTCAGAGATTTCTCTTATGCTGCATGTTACATACTTTTAAAAATTGTTTAATTGGTATAGTAAGACCAGTCCTTACATGGAAAGACTTAATCCAACATGGACAGATGGCTATGAGGATTTTTGTCGAGAATGATTTAATGGTCTCTCATGTTCCTATCTAAAAGCCTATGCTTACAAAAATTCCACATACACAAAATAGTCTCTTGATTGAATAGCTAGCTTTTTACAACTGAAAAATGTTACCATGAAAGTCTATTTTGTATTAGCATAAAGAATTCTAATGAAGAATAACATCAAATACCTCAATCTTTTTCCTCATAATTCAAGAAACATATTCCCCTCCTTTCATCTGAAGTTTTGGAATCCAACAGACCCTGTGTTGTTTGTGGTATCTCACCTGGACTACCCTTATCCAACAAAATGTCATATTTCCTGAGTAAAAGCAACAGACTCAGATACATTTGATATAAAAAAACAAAACAAAACAAAACAAAACAAAATACCCCCGCTACATCCAGATGATTAATTGACATCTTCCAATGATCACTCTGATGTTTCAGTGATTTGGTAACATGGCCATCTTTCAAAGTAGTATTTATTCTTTAAATAGCAAATTTGAACATCAAATATGAATAACAAGTGTTGTTTTATCTACATGTTTTGGCAGGTATGGTGGAGTCTGTAGTGTATGAGAATCCTCATTTTTATCACATTATCAGAAATCTTTTAAAACACCCTTTTCGTCTAAAAAAATATTCAAGTAGTTGTGGTTGTATTAAATCTCATCCAAGTTCTTAGTACTGTGAACTCATTTGGTCATTGTTGAAAGGTGATTCTAAAAATAATCAAAGGCTCAAAAGAAAGATGACTGAAATCATAAGCTACATCAGAATCGGGTCATTGGTTCTTTTGATCTGCTTGTTAAGTGGGAGCTTTGATGCCACCCTTGTTGCCTCTTTCAAAAGGCAGGAGTAAAGGAAATACACAGTCAGAACTTAATTCTCATGTATTTTATTGCTTAATGGGTTACCTAGGTAACTCTGCCACTTTTCAGTGATCCCTAAAACTCACATTTTTTGTGTGGGAAGAGAAATGGATCATATGTATTTGCAGAATTTATAAAGGATGCCTTAATATTTCTGGCTAAAAAGAGTCTGCAGTTCATCTTTTGGCTCGGATGTTAATATACTTTTATTTTGTGAATGAATTATTCATACATTTATTGAGCACCTGGGTATTGTCTCTTTTAATATCCAGGCACTATACAGGGTATTGAAATAGACAATCCTTAACGTATTTTCATTGCTCATTTGCTTGTGATCTAAAATTATGTATATAATTTAGTATACACACATATAGTGAACCAGATATTGCATATAAATTTTATAAAATATGTCACTTAATCTCTACTCTTTTATTTCTATTCCTCAATTTATGGACACCACATTCATCTTCTAAACATCAATTTTGCTAAGTCATTTCCATGATTAAAAACCAACCCTGACTCTTTATCGCCGCAGGGATGAAGATAAAACCCTCGCCTCTTCACTCAAAGCTCTTTCGGATCCACCTATCTAGCCTAGGATTTCTGCTGCAATCCCCAGAAGAGCCCTAAGGAAACCTCCTACCCTAGTCAAACTGATTCATTGGTGTTTTTGTCAAGCTGTTCCTTGGTCACTCTTACCTCCACCTCAGAGGCTTTCTAGAAACATCCTTCCCATTGTCTTCCACCTGTGTTAACCCTATCTCCAAGGAAAATGGAGTGTCTTTCCTTCATAGGAATGTCTGCAACTGCCACTGTTTTATAGTCTGATGAGTTTTCGCTTGTCACCTAGGTTGTATGCACTTACAGGAAAAGATGATGATCTTATTCCTTGTTGACTTTTCTATCACCCAGCACAGAACCTAGCATGGAGGAGGCCACCAGTAAGCTTTGCCTTTTTTTTTTTTTTTTTAAATCTTTTCTTAATGTGGCAGCAAGAACTGCAGAAATGGTGCTGGGTGGACAACCAAGGGTGTGTTTAGTTCTAGTTTTGATTCTCTTGGTTGTTTCATGTTAGGAAAGTCATAGGATGTTTTTCTGGAACCGTTTTATCAACCCTGTGTTGAGAGACTTGGTACTTGATCTGTAAATCTCATTTCAGCACTAACAGAACACCTGATGGATCTTAACCCCCCAAATGGTGGCGTTGGTGGAAATGTGTAGCTGCAGGTGAAAATGAGAAGGGATTGATTCATCTCAGGTGGCAAGGAGAATGGGATTGGTGTTCCAGGCCTGGCTCAGTTTCTTCCCTCTTTTTGCTCAACCATGTTTTAGCGTTTGAGTTTCTTTCTCTCAGTCACAAGGTGCCTCCTGTACCTCCAAGCCACTTATTTATACTTTCCACTCAGAAAAAAGAAAGAGTGCAAAAGGCAAAACATGTCAACTGAGCATGCTCCATTTATAAGCAAGCAGAATGGTTTTTAGAAGCTCCAAGTAGCAAAGTCAAGGAAAAGAGGTTTAGGTAGCCACGGCCATTTCATCAAGGGTGATTCATGTCTGTTTCCTCTGTCTCTCTCTCTTTCCATGACTCAGTCTCTCTCTCTCTCTCTCTCTCTCTCTCTCTCTCTCTCTCTCTCTTTCTCTCAGTGCATGTGTGTGTGTGTGTGTGTGTGTCTACATAAGGGAGAATATAGTTCTTTCACACTATAGTTGCATAAATATCCATATTTTCACAACTTTACATTTTGTTGACTTATTACCATAATAAAACATGTAGTCTGTAAGCAAATATAACCCAATAAAACATTTTGAGTAGAAGAGTTAAAGTTTAGATGTTTTAGTATTTTGGTTTCTGGATATATCACAATGTGTGTGCTTCTAGATCTTTGGATTTTCTTCTTTAGAAGGCTGTATTATATCTTTTTAAATTGTAAGTTCCTTGATGTATATTATATGGCCAATATAATTTGAAGTATACAGCTTGATAAGCTTTGAC